>JAJOOO010003718.1:0-51248 GCA_029582685.1 Solanum piurae
CACTACGAGACTTAAGGATGACTGCCAATACAAGATTAGGACAAAGACGCTGGGGAATATGAAGAAGTGGTTGGCTCCATTGATATCAGATGGCACTCCCAAACGGCTTGAAGTTGAGGCAGCTATTGAAAAGAAGGACCTCAATGTGGTAGCGAGGTATTGGCTTGGCTTCATCAGCACCACGATCATGACCTCCCAAAATTAGTCTATCCTCCGCCATGCCAAAGTAGCCTGCCTAGGCTGCCTCATTGTAGGTACAAGGCTGAATTTGGGGCTGATCATTGCATCAGAGATGCTCATGTGGGCCAAGCAGCACCAAACTTCCTTACCCTTCCCGGTGTTGATCACTGAGCTAGGCAAACTGGATCGGGTTCCTAGAGATGCAAATAAGGATGTGGAAGTGATTCCCACATCCTCTACTGATATCCGGAGGATGGAGGTGGAATATTTAAAGGATGAGGCAGAGAATAAGAAGGCAGCCCCGGTGGGCTCTTCCCCGGTTGTGGATATAGACTCACTACCTGTAGAGGCATCTTTGCCTACTCCGGCCCCTACGCCTTCAGGTACTTCTAGTGTTGTTCCTTTTGACACCCCTAGTTCCTCTGCCGCTACATTAACTCCCAAAGTTGGTGATGCCCCTATTTCCTGGACTACGCTCACTCAAGCTGCATTACTCCGGATGGGGCAGCTAGCCCATTCTACCGATCGTCGTGCTGCCAGACTTGAGGCCTCCATTTTGGGCATGATTTAGACAGATCTTGCTGATGTTGTAACACCGTTGAGTGCTACCATTGATGCCCATGCAACTAGGATAGTGATGTGTGAGCGTAGCCAAGGGGCCACCGAGGAGGTCACGGCTTTAAAGGTCGTTATTGTTATGTTGAGGAGTGATGTGAATCAGCTGAAGTCCACCGACATGTCCATGATTTTCGAACGGTGGAGATTCCAAATGTGCCAGAGATGCCTTCAGCTACCACCAGAGATGAAGTTAGAGTTGAGGAGATAGCTGACCCTGAGTCCGAGGCTGAGACGGATGAGGAGATGCTTGAGGTTGCTGAGGAGGTTTCTTACGAGGGCCTTACAGAGACTGAGGAGGCCATACAATTGATACAGTTGTGCAGACTTCGTTGGCAGATATTCCTTTAGCTGATCCTAGTGGGGCTGGTGGTAATTCTGAGGTGACTCAAGGACGTGATGCCCAGGTTCTGAGCACTACACCGGGCATTGATGCCCCGACAGATGGAGCGACTATTTAGATAGGATCCCTTTTTACCTCTCTCACTGTCTTACTTTCCATGACTATTAGATATTTTATTCCTTGCATTTGAGGACAAATAGCTTTATTTTGTGGTGGGGTGAGGCCCACCTTTTATGATTATTGCTTTGTTCGTACATTGGGTTTTGTGGTATATATTTTGTTTAGAACTCTTTTTGTGGATGTTTGAGCTTGTAGCTCTTTGCTTTAATTGTAAATGATTTTTGGACGCTTCAGGAAAAAAATATTATGCCACCTCTTGTTTGTGTTTGAATGTGGTTGTTCTCTTGCAAATTTGAGTATCGGTCTTGAGCAATACTGATGACTTGAATAGTACTCATAATTGAACAAAAATGAATGTGCGGTTAAGATGAGGCCAAATGAAGTTTCATAGACAATATGTGAACTTTTTGCATCTCATTGTGACTAGCCAAGTATCGAATTGAGTCTCTTGTGGAAAACATTGCACACTAGCAAAAGTGTGGAGTCTTGTTTGGCATTGGTGTTAATGCCTTGTGTGATCAGCTTACCGTGAACCATTTGTGATAAAACCTAGAATATGCCCCGTTGGTCCGGTTGACTAAGTGATGCAATCTATGATCTTAGGCAACTTTGAATAGTGTGAAACAATTTGACATTATACCTCTTTTTGTGGCCTACCTTGTGAGTGTGTGAACTTCGCTTGAACACTTTTTGAGCCTTAGCCTTTCCTTGGAAGAAACTTGATGAAATTGTGACCTTTCTTAATCCCTTCACCCTTAATCCTCATGAGATGTGGTTTGTTTGAATAGCCAACTTAGGCCAAAAGCCTAAGTTGGGGGTGTGGAGAAAAGAGAAGATAAGTTAAGAAGTGCAAAGAAGTCCCCTTTGACCCATGGTATTGAGAAAGATGGAACCCCTCCATACAAAAAAAAAGAAGAGAAAAATAAAAAGAATGAAAAAGTGGTGGAATAAAGTAGGGAAAATGCAAAAAGAAATGGGGTGTCCAACAGTCCATGGAAAGAGAATAATGAGGTGACTTGTGAGAATGAATGAGAATGATGAAGAAAAGGAAAGAAAGTGTTGCTCACACCACATTTCATGAGGATAGAAGTCATTGAGCCTAAATGTCATACCTTTACACTCAGCCCCGTTGCAAACCTTGAAAAGACCTTTTCGATCTTGAGTGAGCTTAAGCAAGTGTTGATTGGAAAATACGGGCAAATCTATGGGTAAATTCATGCATTGTGTTTATCTTTTTGAGTGTGAGTGTTGATTGTGATTCCGGAGCTATAAATTGTTGAACCATTGTGTGTGAATATGGAATCATTCTTTGTGTGAGGGCATTTGAGTACCTTTTGTTGAACTTGAACTTGCATTTGAAGCAAGTATTGTAAACTTGAGAGTCTTTGATAATGGTGAGTCACAGCTTGAATCTTTAAGTGCAGAATTGATCATTGCATGAGTAAGTTAGCTCTTTTTTTGTGCATTCATGATTGAGTCTTATGTAGCACTGTTTGAGACATCCTTTTTGAACTGCTGAACTTGAGTTTTACTTGAGGACAAGAAAAAGTTTAAGTTGGGGGTGTTGATCAGTCCACAATTTGGACTCATTTAGGGATTTATTTTAATAGATTTAGTGTCCTCAAATGCTTATTTTGTGCAAATAACTGATGTAAATCATTAAGTTCCAGGAATTTGGATTGAGGAACAAAGCATGGACACTAATGAGCAAAAACGAACAAGGTAGATGAAAGAACGAAGAAAAGAACGAATGGTAATCGCCTAACCCATTGGGTGAGTTGTCTAATGGCTATGATCTCGCCTAAAGTTCCAGTGCCTCAAGCCCTGAAGGAGAAAATGAAGTCGGTGATGGAATGGAGCAGTCGGCGTGTCGCCGAACGGTTCCACAATGCAGTGCTAAGATCGTCCAAAGTTATAGAACTTGAGGATGTTGAAGGCCAAAATAAAAAGAGGATGGAATTGACCAAAGGGCAGATCACTGATTGGTTCGGCGATCCCGACTTACTAGGCAGAATGGTCCTTCGCAACATATTTTTGGTGACTAGAAATACATATTCAAACATTATGTTTGGTGTCCAAATTTTTATTCTGAACATTCATTAGTGTATTTTTTGAGTTTTGAACTGAGAGTATTGAGACAATATTTTCCTTAACTTTGAAGAATTGAAGTTTTCCATTTTGGAGAAATTGGAAGTGGGTCTTTGAGATTCTTCAACCTTGACCTTTGTAAAGATGAAATTAACATTACCCAGTTGATGGAAACACAATTTGGTAACGATTTTTATCTTTTTATGATGTCTAGCTAAAACCCCAATTCTTGGGGTGTGATTATGGGTTGATTTAGATGTTGGGTATTGTTAAGTGAAAGTTTAAATGCTACTTAAAAGTGATTTCAATCAGTAATTGTGGTTTAATTTAAAGGATTGTAGCTGCAAATTCAACTCTACCTTCGTGTTTTTGGTAGACTTGAGAGAGAGGTTTTAAATCCAAGGTTACTGATTTGATGGTCTGTTGGTATTGGGTTGTCATAGGTTCATCTCAAGAGAGTGAATCCTAAACCCTTTTCCACACATTCAGCTCGAGAGAGTGAATGGACTAAAGTGAAGGTTGTTCTTAATTGCTGCTTATTGGTGTTCGAGAGAAACCAATTTTATTCGGGGTAAATTGTTCGAGAGAAAGTTTACCCCCACTAAAGTCTAGCTTATTCACTAATTTACAGCTATTTACTATCAGTTGCAATCACCCATTTTTCTACCTTATCCTATAATCCAATCACATCCCAAGAACCTGTCTCCTAACTTGTTAATTTGTGTTATTTGCTGTTGTTGTAGTTGATAATTAAAACCAAAACCCCCATATTTGACACTTGTGTCACCCTTAATTTGAACTATGCTTTTATTCGTAAATGTCTTTACCTATGATTGACTTGAATATGTTTATACTTAGCTCTTGAATCTTAAGCACGTACCACTCCCTGTGGGATTCGACCCCAACTCACTTAGTTGGGTTATATTACTAACTAACTATCGTTGGCACTTAGAATTGGAAGAAGTGTCCTGATACGTGAAATCAGTATCCTCGGGGCGTGACACATGCTCTCATTAGTTTAAGTTGAATTAAGTGGAATTCCCTAACTAAAGAAGATCCAAATAAGAATAATTTGGTAAAAGAAGATTCAAGTATCAAAACTAACAAAAACAAATATTGGTCGTAAGAGAAAAAACAAAAAACAACAATGGATAAAAGGATGTTGCAACTTTTTCCAACTAGCTCCAAGATTGTATTTAATCATTTCTTTGAATTCTAGCTCCAAGATTGTATTAGTTCTTTGAATGTTGAATGGTACCACTTCATTTACAATTTGAGATTTTTATTTGACGGCTAAAAGTATATATCCATGGTTTATTTCTTTATCCACAATTTCTTATTAATATATATGTTAGATCTAACTAAAGTTTGACATAAGAAAAGTATAACGATGATTGCCAAACGAAAATTCCCCTTTTCTAGATCTGTAATTCATAAATATATATGAAAAATTATTTTGATTTAGCTAACTTTAACCTCCTAATAATCCTTTATAATGATAGTTTTAAAAAAATACCAAAAATAGTTACACTCTAGTTTTATATCAAATTGCTAACAAATACATATATATTATTTAGCAATTTGATATAAAACTCAATGTGTCACTATTTTTGGTATTTTATTGAACTATCATTATAAAGGATAATTAGAAGGCTAAAGTTAGCTAAGTCAAGTATTTTTTCATATAAATAAATTACAGATCAAGAAAAGGGGCATATTTGTTTGGCAATCATCCTTATGTTTTGCTTTTATCAAACTTTAGTTAAATCTAACATGTATTCATGCAAAATTGTTTTGAAAGACATAAAACATGTATAGATAATATTAGACGTCAAATAAAAATCTGAAATTGTAAATTAATTTGTACCATTTAACATTCAAAAAAATGATACAATGTTGGAGTTAAAATTCAAAGAAAGGATTAAATACATTCTTGGAGCTAGTTGGAAGAACATGCAACATTCTTATCTCCATTGCTATTTTATTTTTTTCTCTAACAACAAACATTCCTTTAGTTTGTTTTGATACTTGAATCTTCTTTAGTTGGAGGATTCCATTTAAATGTAGTTTCAACTGGTGAGAGCCTCTTCGTACACTGTGGCATGTAAGGAAACTTGATGACAAAATCAAAATAAGTTCAGCAATTTTCTTTTATTTTTCAAATATCCAAGAACCAAAAGTAAAGAAAGAGCAAACTATTGTTGAACAATACTAGAAACCTGTTACAGATACTTAATGTTATAAAGGAAGATAGACATAAGGTTTATATGAAATACCTTGTAGATGTTATCGATGGAATAAAATTTTATACTTCTTGGTGTTTCTTGCGTGATACGGTAATTTCTATCTTTTTTCATCTCTTATCCAAACTTTTAAGGCACAATTGACAATATTGTCTTTTAAAATACAATTTAAATTATTTAAACTAGGATCAGAATTATACGGGAGACAATCTTAACATGTAACATTGTTAAGCTCAGACTGACCTAAAAATTATATGTAACGAAATGTGATGAAATGATACTCAAGAAATAAATTCTAAATTAAAATAGTGGGACTGAAGCTTCAGAAAAATGACTACATTTTAGGTTATTACTATTTTATGTGTCATTCAGGTCTAGACTTTCAATTATATTGGAATAATTGATTTTAAATTTAGGATTTATATCTACTTCTTAATAAAACCAAAAATCAAATAATCAACATAAGTTTACACTAAAAGATGTAAAATTCCTTAAGTACCATCAATATTTTTTTGGTTAGGTAGTTCCTCCGCGAAAGAATTTTTTTGGTATGTGCTTATACTGCTTCCCTTGCATTTTTTTGATGTCTCATTTCATAAATCCTGAGAATTCACTTTTTTTCTTTTATAAGTGATTGTTGATACAAAAATATATTTTTGAATATAATGAGCGTGCTCAATGAAAAATTCATGTAAATAGACTTAAGTGATGATCAATTACATTCCAAAGGTAATCAAGGGCATTAAACCGCTTTAATATTTCCTTATATCTATGGTAATCTTGATTATTATTTTTGTATTTGTATTGTCAATGTTATTGTCAATTAAGGTACGATCAGAATTCTTCGGCGGACTCTCTAAGGTTATCAAACTCATATAAAAATCATACATAACCAAATGATAAAAAAAAAACCTATAGATTTGCTCGTACTATTAATCATTTAACTTTTTCATTTGGTTATGCATGATTTTCAAGTGAGTTTGATAATCTTAATGAAGATAGTCAATAAAATGATTCTAATTGTACCTTGATTGATTATAACATTGAGAACACAGATACTATAGTAATGAAAACTACCATGCATATAAGGGAATATCAAAGAGGCTTAATGCCCTTGTTGACCTTTGCAAGGTAATTGAAAATCACTTATGTAAATTTACAATAATTTTTCATTGATCACTCTCATTGTATTACCCAATATATTTTTCTATATTCAATCACTTATAAAAGAATCAAGTGCATTTTCGGGAGCTAGCAAATGAGACATCCAAAAAATGCAATGGAAGTAACATAAGCACAAATAAAAAAGATCCTTTTGAGGAGGAACTATCTAACCAATTAAAGCATATCAATGGTACTTAAGAAATTTTACATCTTTCAATCTAAACTTATTTTCATGATTTGATTTTTTGTTTTATTCAGAAGTAGAGATGAATCCAAAATTTTAAATCAATGAGTTCAATATAATTGAAACTCTAGAACAAAATGACAACTAACCTAGTAGTAAGCTAAACTTTGGTCATTTGATTGAAGGTTGTGTCCCATTTATTGAACTTATAATATATTTGTTTCATGTGTATCATTTCATCACATTTGATTATATATAGAATTTTCAGGTTAGTCTGAGTTTAACAAAGTTACATGTGAAGATAATCTCCCAAATAATTCTGGTCGTATTTTAAATAATTCAGATTTTATTGTAAAAGAAAATATCGTAACTGTGGCGCAAATTTTTTCTCAGAGATGAAAAGGATGGACATTATCACTTCACACAAGGAATACCAAGAAGTATAAGATTTGTTTCTATCGATACATCTATCAGGTAATTCATATAAACTTTATGCCTATCTTCCTCTGTAACATTAAGTATTTTCAACAACATTATAGTATTCTTCAACAATATTTTGATCTTTTTTTACTATTGGTTCTTAAATATTTGCAAAAATAAAAGAAAAATGATGAACTTATTTTTATTATCTCATCAAGTTTATGTGCATAACACAGTGTACAAACATGCTCTCACCAGTTGAAGCTGAATTTAAATTGAATCCTCCAACTAAAGAAGATCCAAATATGAATCATTCGGAAAAAGAAGGTTCATGTATCAAAGAAAAGAAAGGAATATTTGTTGTAAGAGAAAAAGAAAAAAGGCAACGGAGAAAAGAATTTTGTGACTTCTTCCACCTAGGTCCAAATTGTATTTAATCATATCTTTGAATTCTAGCTCCAAGATTTTCTCATGCTTTTGAATGTTGGATGGCATCAATTCATTAACAATTTTAAATTGAAGTCACCTTTATAAAGTTTGTCAATTACTTCCTCGATTCTTATTTATTAACTACCCTTTATAGAGGCTTATTTTCAATAATTGTGAACAAAAATTGTGTGATATCACTTGAGTTAAAAAATATATTCAATATATTATACTAAATCAAACAATGTGAGTTTTCTCTTAATTCTTTAAATGGCTCCGAATATAATATTGTGTCTAAATTCAAGTTAATTTCACATAAGGTTACTGACTTATAGATTCTAACCATAAAAACAATCTACTTTAACTAGAATGTTTCTATTTTTAATTGCACATTAGCATTAATGTTTTACTTATGTTGTAACATTGTTTTATTGTGCACAATTTGATTAGGATTAGGTTTGTCTAATTTATTCAATCTACTGTTTTTGTTCCTAAATTCTGGAAGTTAGTTTCGGCTGATTTAGTTTATTTCATTTAAAAAAAAAAACTCTATAAGAGTCTCATCAAAGTAATATGCTTTCTTCTACATTATTTCTCTCTCTTTATATGGTATCAACACCAAAAATACTCAACGGGTAATTTTTTTCCTACACACATAATGGCTCCCTCCACCCCAGCTGTTAATGTTGATCCTCCCCTTTCGTTAATCACTTGATTTAATTCAACCCATCATCTCAACTTTCCATTCAACTTTTTGGTAGCCACATTTTCACCGCTTGGACAACCTATAATGTCATGCTACTTCATGGCCATCACCTCTATGGTCATCTTGTGGGCACCAAGTTGTCCCCTCAAAAACAATCATGACTAATGAAAGTGAAACTGCCAATCCTGAGTACAAGGATTGGTTTTGACAAGATAAGCTCATCCAAAATGCTCTTAAGACCTTTGTTGATGCCACAATTGCATCCATCGTTGCTTCAGCAAAAAACTCCAAAGTTTTCTGGGATCATCATCACACCTCCTTTACATACAAGTCTCAAACCCGCACCTTTATCCTTCATCACCATCTCCATCGAGATATCAATCACAAAAAATCTATTCATGACTATTTGTGTGAGATTCTATCTATGTATGATGAACTCGCGACACCGATTCACTACTCAATAATGAATAAATGGTGGTGAAAATATTTAGTGTCTTTTGTTTAGAATTCCATGAGATTTCATTAGCAATACAGGCACAAGACCCTCCAATTAGCTACGCTGAGCTATTTGACAAACTCTTGATCATGATTTTTTCCTCAAACATGAGGACCTAAAAACTAGAACCACTCAGGTGACTGTAATAATCACTTAAAAAAATTTCACACCTTACATTTTATGCTTGAAAAATATTTTGAAAAAAAATACCCACCCTTTACACCGATGGAGGAGGAAAATATCAAATACTAGACCCATACCTTCATTCCAATGGGATACAAAGCCTTGTTTCTCCACCATACACACCTCAAAGGGTTGCCATGGCTGAAAGACATCATTAGCAGCTAGTTGAGACTGCCAAAACACTACTTCATCAAGCTCCCTTACCATCCGATTTTTAGTCTTTTGCTTGTCATCATGCCGCATATCTCATCAGGTGTCTAGACACTAGCACATTTAATAGAAAGTCACCATTTCAAGTTATTTTTAATGACAAACCAGTTTATCCATCTTTTTGTATATATGGTTTTTATGCTACATGTGGCATCAACCATATGCCCAAAAAATGTCCAAACCATACTCCAAACCATGTTTCTATGTAGGTTTCTCCATTACTTCACATTCCCATCAGTATTTTGTCCCTACAAGTTCCAAACTTTTTCTCTTTTGAGAGGTCAGATTTTTTGAAGATGTTTTTCCATTTGACAGTATGTTTCTCACTTGAAACATCAATTTTCTTCCTTAACGTGGGAAAAAAATTCTTCTCAAAATTAGTCTAACCTTTTCTCTCATCTAGAAATAACACTTGATACTAGTATCGTGTAGATTCCCACCACTATTCCACTATTGCCAGATACATGAGGAGACGTCGCACAAGAGAACTACCTGAAGGCAGATCACTCCATAACTCAAGATAAAGGTAATACCCCCATTACTTCATTACCCTCTTCTTCTAATAGGTATATGCAATCAAATGTTGCTCACCCTCAGCCCCATTTTGCTTTCCAGAGCCAACCCCATGTCCCCTCTACTTGTCCCATCTCCATAAATTGTTGTCAACAAATTAATCACGTCTATCAGACTCAACCACCCTCATCATCTTCACTAGTACCCCATCTCTGAGTTTACCTCCCCCGTATAAACCTATTGTTATCATTCCACTCATAGAACAAAGTAATTTTATAATGAGGTAGCAAAACAACATATTTAAGCAACAAAAAATCATTAACTACATCCCCAAATAAGGTAGCTTGCACCCTCTATCCCTATAACCCAGAAATAAGCACAAGCATTTTCATATTGGATAGACGCAATAAAGGCTGAATTTGATGCATTAATGCAGAACCTGACTTTGGACTTGGCTCCATAAGACCATGCCCGAAATATTGTCCCTTGTAAGTGGTTGTTTTGAATTAAAACTAAGGTTGATGGCTCCGTCGATACATACAAAGCATGTTTAGTTTCAAAAGGGTTCAATGAGAGGCTGAGATTTTATTTTCAGAAAACAATATAGTCAGGTGGTTTAACCAACCACAATTTGAACAATTAGGTGGTTTAACCAACCACAATTTGAACAATTATCACACTTGGTGCACAATTGAATTTGTGACTGTATCAAATAGACATAAAAAATGTTTTCTTCAAAGTAAGATTCATGAAGACACGTATATGTATACACCTCCTGGATATGAATACACTAATCATTCCAACTATGTCTGCCATCTCAAAAAGGAAATCTACGGACTCTATCAAGCTCCTAAGGTCTGATATGATTCATTGACTAGTTCCTTCATTCTTATGGGGTTCAAAATGTCTAAGTGTGATAATTCTCTATTTGTTTTGCATAATATAGGAGTCACTATTTATGTTCTGATCTATGTGGATTACCTCATAATAACCAGTAGTGATGAAACACTAATTCAACATGTTTATACGTCTCTGTCCAAAAAATTTCTCTAAAGTACCTTCGTTTATTAGACTATTTCTTGGATGTTGAAGTATACATGAATGCTTCTGGGTTTTTCCTCAGTTAATCCAAGTATGTATAGGATATTTTAAATGAAACTCAGATGCAAGATTGCATAGGTATTCAGCCACCTATGAAAATAATTGAGACCGTACTAGTTGCTGATGGAGCTCCTAAAACTGAGGACAAAGAATACAGAAGTATGCTTGGTAAGCTTCAGTACCCTTCATTTACCCGACCTTACCTCGCATACTTAGTCGGTAAGCTTTCTCAGTTTAACAAACTCTCCTTTTGTGCTTCACTTGAAGGTTGTTAAGCAAATCCTGTGATACCTTAAAGAAACACTCCACTATGGTATTCATATTTCCCAACATAAATATACTGCTCTCTGTGCCTATGGTGATGCTGATTGGGCGGGTGACATCAATGATCTCCGATTTATCTCAGGTTACATTGTTTATCTTGGCACAACGCCCATATCCGTAAGCAACCCATAAACTCTCGGTCCTCCACTTTGGTTGAATATCATGCAATTGCTCTTTTCTTATCTAAAATGAATTGGGTTACTCTTTTACTCAAAGAACTTCATATGTCACTCCTTGATACTCCAATGATACTTTGTGATAATATTAGGGTCATATATGTTGGCTTTTAAAAGGTGTGAATGAAAAATGAAGAGTTGTGACTTTTATGAAGAGTTGCGACTTTTATGAAGAGTTGTGACTTTTATCAAAAGTTGTGACCTTTCCGAAAGATTGTGACTTTTCCAAAGGGTTGTAACCTTTCTAGTAAGGCACAATAAGAACCTTTTCACACTACCTTTTCTTTTCTATAAATTGAGGGATTTCCTCACATTTTAAGAAACCCAATTTTCTAGATTTATTCTACTACTACTAAATCTAGTATTCTAAGTGTACTGTAGTGCCGTTGAGTGGTTCACTGACACCGTGATTTTATGTACCGATACATCAGTGAGTAAGATCGTTCTATCCTGGGAGGATATATTGCATTAACTTCGGGTACTCGAGGGGAATAGTCTCCTTAAGAGGAGATAGTGCATTTAGTGGGCTCGATGTTCTTCTTTAAGAAAAATATTTTTTATGTTGTTTCTAATTTATTTCTGATTCAATTTTCTCTACTGGATTTAATTTTCTAGTTTTGAAAATTCTCTTTAAACTTTGTTGTTTCATATCAAGTTCTTCAAAGTTATTGTTCTAAGTAGCTTAGGAATACAATATGAACAACCATCGGAAGCAAATCATTAGACGATTGGTATTTCTTGTAATCTACTGATTAAGGGAAACAGATCATTGAAGTAGAAGATTAATGCACAACTTCTTTAGAATTCACTGCCTTATTTAGCAAGATCAAATTGAGAATGTAACAGAAAAATTGGTGGTATTTCGATTAAAGATTACACCAGGTAACCTTCTTATTATTTATCTAAGGAGGAAAATAGTTCCTAAAAGTTAATTCAGTTGATATTTATCAAGTGTATCTTTTGAAGAAGAGTTGTAAACCATATGTTTTGGAATGAATTTTCCTTGGAAAATAGTGTTGCCTTTAACTTTCTTTAGTTTGAAGAATGAGAGATGCACATTTTTTTTTGATAAAATAGTATGTCAAAATATTATAGTTGGAAGGCTATTTTAAAAGAAAAACATTTCTATGTGATATTCTAAGAATATGTTTTATTCTAGTTGGAGAAAAAAAAAGCTTCTATAATTTTGTACTTCGTGTGAATCTGATTGTTTCTGATTTTTGTAGAGTAAAAACTTTTGTAGTTTCCTACTCTGGATTCCTACTCTGGATAAATAAGACTATGCAATTGATTTGAAGAATATGAAAACTTCATCTAATAAGTTAGTGTTGTACTTTTGATTTTCAATAAATTTCATTGTTAAATAGAAAAAATTGTACAAAAGTTTTTGTCTTTATTATTAGTATTCTAAATACTAAGTGGTATGTCTAATTGTGATAGAAAAAAGACTAGTGACTTAATGTGTGTGATTTTGTGTCTACAATAAGTGCCTCTTTGGAATGAACTTTGACACTATGTAAAGATTGTAAAAGAGAATTGAAGCACTATAATTCTTTCGTAAAATAATATTTTCAAACGAGGTTTCAGGCTACCAATGATATTTTGATAGTCTGGGAAAATATGTGAAAAAATTATTTTCAACTATTTGAAAAAATATTTTTGAGATCATATTTAAAATGTGGGGGGTTCTTTGCGTATGACAAAGATAAAATTAGACTTAGTGTCTAATTTAAATTTGGAGCACAAGATATGCAATTCAGTGACACTTTTGTATTATGATAGACCCACAAAATTCTTGGAGTATATTTGATATTGTGGTGGTTGAGTTTCTCTTTTACTAGTCCTAGTATACGTACCAGCGCGTTGCGCTGATATTTTAAAATATAATTTTTTTTAAACTTAAAAAAATTAATACGAATTATTATTGAGTTTAAAAAGTGAATGTATAATTACATAGAATGTTTTGATTTTATATATATAGTTAATACTGACAAAAATTTACCTTAATCTATGTGCGATGAGGATATGTTCTTCAAAGACAGCAAACATTATTCTAAAGAATTCTTCTTATTTTAGTATAATGAAGATTAATAGCATATGTGGCATGTGTTGAAATGATATTTGTTTTAATTAATAAAAAATTAAATTCAAAGTTCAATCTACAAAGTATTAAAAATATGATTCTACTTTTAGCTAAAATATAAATATAATTTGCAAAGCATGTTGCAACCTCTTTAGCATACTTCTCTCTCGTTCAATCTTGCAAAATAAGACGATTTTCCTTTAATCAAACATAATTTCATAAAATAAGGATGCAAAAAAATGAATTGCAGATATCGATATAAAAAAAATACTATAATCAAATCAATATTATACCACATAAAAATAAACTATTCACCGTGTAAAGAAAAAATTGAAAGATGAAAAAATCGGATTTGTACATAATTATTTATCATGTTTCCTAAAAATATTAATTAAAGTGTTAGTTGAAAGGATTTTACATAAATATTTATTTAAAAAAAGATTAAAGAAAATAATCTAACTGAAAATTAGGGTAGTTAAGTAAGTGGGTGACGAATTTTAGGGATGATTTAAGGTAGTTGTTTCATTTATCAAACTTTATGTGTTTTTTAATAAAAAATTTACCTAAGTATTTTTAACTATCCCTTCATTAATATTTTGTTCTTCTTTTTGTTTCATTAACTGTTTTACTTTTTATTTATTTTTTGTCATGACATTAAATAAAATAATATCTTATTATTTATACATACATTAAAATAATATAATAATATAATATGATTATAACCCTATATAAATAGTGTAATTATATGACGAGGAGATTTAGTTGAACCCTCAGCCCTATCTGACTTCACCACTTTTTAATGATATTATATATTGGTGACGTTTGCTTTAACGATTTTTTAAAAAAAAAACATATACGGTAATATGGAAGGAAAATTAAAAAGAGACACCTCAATTTTAAGTAATTTGTGACTATTAAGTCAAGATAAAATTTAATTTAAAGCAGTCTTTTCATTTAGAGAACATATTATGACCAGCGAACTTTTGTAGCCAATAATTGTTTATTATTCTTTCTTGCATTTTTCTTTTCTTTTTTTAGGTTACATTTTTACAAAAAAAAACCTTCACTTGTCATTTTCATTTTTTTTAATGAAATAAGCTAGATCAAATTTATGTTATTTTAATTATACTTTTTAGAACATTATATTTAAAATTAATGAATTAAATTATTTTTTAAATTAAACAAAATCATAAATGCTCTTACACAATCAATATTATATGTGTATGTGTATATCTTTAAAAGTGAGGAAACAAAATCAAATGTTAAATGATCATAATAATAATAAAAATCATCAAACTAAAGAATAATCAAATGTCAATATAGGGTCATAGTATACCATCACAATCTGCATATAAATTTAAAAAGAGTAAATATTAAAACTAATAAAGTATTTGAAAACGAAGAATATAAAAATTACAACGATAGGTATTCATCATCATCCTCGTTACTATTTATATTGATTTTATTATTGCAAAAATGAAACAGTTATTGAAATCTAAAAAAGATGAAAATAACATAAGTAAAGAACGCCAACCAAATTTAAATAGTGATTGACATACATATCCACTGCTATGAAATCTATAGAATTCCTCCATTTATTCATCATTTGTTTCTTCTTTTTCTTTGTTGCATTCTAGAGGACGATGATCCTTCTCCTTTCATCATAACAAAATAGTTTCAGATCAAACAATTAAGAAAAATGGAATATGTACACACAATAAATTACTATGTTTGCCCTCATTTTCTTTTATGATCTCACATGAGTGTAATAAAAAAATTGTTTGAATGTAATTTTTGTTTTACAGATGTTTGAATTCGTATTTTGAAGAGTTTAACTTTTTTCTTAAGATGTGGGTTAGGAAGTTGAAAGATACTTTTTAGGGATAAGGTTAGTTATTATTTGAAATTCAAATTTTAAATTAATTATTCAAGTATTTTGTTGTGGCTAATTTTGAGGGTTTTTTTTTTAAGGACGTGATATCCTTCTTCTTTTTAAATTGAAAGACTTTTCTTTGTATTATTAAAAAGAAAGTATGTGAATACAATTTAATAAATTGTTTAGAAGAAAGGGAAGAAAAACTACCTCATTTTTCCTACGAATCCATAGTTTTTAAGAGAAAACAGTCAAATACCCCCTCAATCTATTACTCAATTCTCAACTACACATCAATACTTTATGGAGGTCCTATTACCCGCTTGAAGTATTTTAAACAGAAATACTGACACCCTTAAGTGCTGATGTGGCACAGCAAGTGTGTTCACTTTCCTTGAAGCAAGTGTAAGGCAAATAAATTAGTCAAAATTAAATGATTGGACAACTGTCATTTCTTAATTGAATTTAATATAATTAATAAATAAATTTAATTAATTACAATCACATACTCTCTCTCTAACCATTACCTCCTTAAAGAATTACACCTCTACAATTGAATTTTGTCATGGCTGCCATGGTAATACAATATTTTATTTTTTCATTTTTTTCACTTTTAGTCCATAATGAACATTTTCATGACCATCACCTTCAAATCTTTCTTAAAAATAGACAGCATAACCAAAAGAAACAAAATGGTAATCCTTTAATTTCTTTCACCTCAATGGAAAATACTTTCAACCCGACATTGAAAAATGATATTATAGCTTCTGCTATATAAATCTTTTTGATTACAGTAGCAACCCAAGTTTCTTGATTGGAATTGAAAGTGGGTATTAGAATTTGACATTTGTGAGTTTCTTGATTGGAATTGAAAGTGCGTATTAGAATTTGAAATTGCGCAAGCAAATTTTCATCTTCAAATTCATTAAAAAAAAGCAACTGGAGAACCATAATGGCGGTAAGATACATGATAAATAGATTCAACATTCATGTCAATTTATTGAATTCAACTATGACAACTACATTTTGTGCAAATAAATGATCGAAAAAATAGAAGAAAGACGGAGAATGATGGGTGTGATGGAGATGGAGGTGGATTGGAGGAGATGAGAAATTTGAAAACAATGGAGAAAAAATGGGATGATTTAGGAAGATGAATAGAATGGTAGAGGAAAAATGAAAAGCATCAAACTTGATGTATTTTGGTGATGATTTAAAAATAAATAAAAAAATCTGAAAAATAGGTGCGTGTATTACACTCTGCAACAAAGATTTGGGGGTGACGTTTTAAGTGTATCAATATTTGTGTTTAAAATACTTTACGGGGGTAATAGAACCCCCGTAAAGTATAAGTGTGTAGTTGAGAATCGGGTAATAGGTTGAGGGGGTATTTAACTGTTTTCTCTAGTTTTTAAGTTTTAACAATAAGTTCTTAAATTTAATGGTAATTATTGTATTTGCTTACAAACCGTTTTTAAATTTATTTTTAATAATTTTTTACAAATAAAGGGAAAAAAACTACTCCATTTCCATAAGAATCCACCGTCTTCAATTTTATTTTATTTTTACAATAAGTTTTTAAATTTATTTTTAATGGTATTTTTTGTTTTTTCAATTCAGTTTTAAAATTTATTTTTATAATGATAATTATTGTTTTATTGTGGTGCTGACACGTGACACTTTTTACTTCTCCTATGATTTATAGATAGATTAAGATTATTATAATAATAATAATAATAATAATTATTATTATTATTATTATTATTATATTTTCATTTATTAAATAATTTATAAAAAATTATCTTACAGGCGAATTCTTCTGTATATATTCATTTAACATTTAAGTTTTTGTATTTAAAATTATGTATTTGTAGATGGATGCTGTTAATAATTTATAATTGATTATGAAGTGTATATTTAGTTACCGTAGTAATAAATGTGTCAACACTAAAAAATTCTAAAAAATTGTGGTATGGACAAATATTTTAAAAAAATTGTGGTATTGATAAATAATTTATTTTTACTTATTTAAAATGTTGTGTAACTACCGTAGAATTACATAAATGGGTCAAATTGTAATTCTTCAAATGTTTCAATATTTATTTAAATAATTATTTTTTCTTTTCCTTTTATATATACAAAGATATGATATGATTAGTATGAAATTACCAAATAAAATGTATACTTGTTCAAAATGACTTGTGTTCTTTTATGAAAAAATGTTACTTAAAATATTGTGATTTTTCTTCAAAAGATATCACTATTAAATATAACTATTTGTATAGACATGAATATTGGTGAATAGTTATTTGTCATATTTTTTAAAAGAAGCATTTGGACTATATTGCCTTTATTGGACCCGATGAAACTATGTTCATGGGTAGTTCTAGAACAATCAAATTGAAATTTATGGAAAGGCTCTTCTGAAAAGTATATTTGACAAGGTGTTGACTCTAAACAATGTTTGTATAACACAATATTGTAAGAAGTAGGAACAAATTATTTGTGAGAAAAAGCTACCTCACGGAGAGCTTTTCAAACTAATTATTTTTATTTGTTCTTACTTGCTTGAGACAAGCTGTTTGTGACACGAACACATGAGACAGGTCAATTACAAAACCTTGCAAGGAAACTGATCAACTTATAAGTGTTGTCTAACTATGAATGCAATAAATAAAAATTTCAATTTTGTGTTGAATCTAAGTATGTTAAGCATTCTTATAAATTTATTGAAAGGAATTCTAACTCTTAAGGTTGATTTACACTGACATTTGTGTTATTAAGTCAACACCTTCTCGTGGTGGGAAAAAATATCTCATAAGTTTTATTGACAATTGCATTTGATACGGTTATGTCTAATTGTTGAATGGTAAGGATGAAGAATTAGAAACGTCTAGGCAATATAAAATTGAAGTTGAAATTAGTTGGGAAAAAGGCAAGAAGTGATAGGAATGGAGAATATAAATATCCTTTTGTTGAAATACTTTGGAAAGTGGATTTATCCATCACACTACTGTCCTATTCACCTAAATCTAATGGAATTGCAGAATGAAAAAAAAAATGAACTGTCACGCCCCGAGCCTACACCCTGGGCGCGACTGACAATCGAGAACCATTGTTGGGCCACCCTTGGCCTGCTTACTTACTCACTGAAAGACTTAAACATAACAAACACAAGTCATGCAATAACTTAAGAGATAATAACTTAGCCAAAATGGCAACTCAAGTCTTAATTATATACAACTGAAATGAATAAGACTAAAGAACTATAACTATCTGTCTATGAAGCCTCTAAACAAAGAGGGATGTCGAGACAAAACCCCCGATCATCCTAACAATGGAATGCTGAAAGCAAAGTAAAAAGGAGTCCTTCAAAATCCAAGGAGACTCACCAACTGCCTCTGAGTACTCAACTGGATCAACGAGGCGCTGGGTGATGATCCTGGTTGCCTGTGTCGGCATCATAAGAAAATTTAGGTCAACCGGCATCAATACATTGAATGTACAAGTATGCGAATGGAATGCTAAACATAACATAAGCTTGAAAGGAACCTGAAAAAAACACTTACCTTTTCTTTACTCAACTCATGAATAACTTAACTCAGTATAAAGCAATAAAACACATGCAATGTATGGAAAGCTTGTAAAACAGTGGAAAACAACTTAGTTCGTTAAAGAAAAATGCAGTAACAAACTTAACTTTTCTCATATAATAAAGTAATATAGTTTTTGTGGGAGTTTTTCTAATCGACAACCACCACTATGAGCCTAACTGGTGATACATTGTCTTGCTCACACTGTCAGAACTGTCCTATATAGAACACCTTAACTAAGTGGATCCACTAGTCTATACTAAAAAGCACTTAAGGAGTCATCTAAAAAGTATGATCCTTTACTATCCATGATGGCTACGTGGTTTATGGAGACTTGAGTTAATATGAACTCGCATCCCCATATCGGTGCTCAATACGACTCCCAAAATATACTTAGCTCATATGTTTTAAATCAAAACTTCTTTCTTTGGTTTAAAATAATTACTCAAAACTTACCTTAAAAGCTCTCTTGGAATCGGTGTTCCCTTTCTTGCTCAAATGTGAAAATATTTCTAACTTTTGGGAATACTTAGTTACCGTATAATCTTTGAAGAAATGAACTTTACTCTTAAATCTTTAGTCAACTTGAAACTTAAGTCTTAAGACAAAGTTAAAACGTTTGCGAAAGACTTTTGAAATCTTTATGAACTTCTCTTGAGTTACTTCTTAACTTCTAGATTTGACTCTTAACTTTCCTTAAATTGAATTATGGATTCAAGGTTCATGATGTCATGTTTATGGATGATTTTATTATATTTAGAAGTATCTTAGAGTGTTGGAATAAACTAGAAAAAATTGGTATGTTGCTAAGGAAATAGTACGGAAAGATAGGGGAAGAATGGGAAGAACTGGCGTCCCTGGCGATCTGAGAGGCGCAGGGCGCCAGTCTTTGAAATTCAGAGACCAAGTTGGGGTGCTTTGGCTGGCGCGGCACCCCAGAGCCCAACATTCAGAGACTGTTTTGTGGCGCGCTGAGAGGCGCGGTGCCCTAGCCCCTTCCCTAGAAAATCCCAAATTTTCTTCTTCGTTTTTCAACTCTAAACCCTCTAATTTCACTTGGTTCTTTCCCCAAACACTTATAATAAACTATACCATAAAAATACATCATATTCTACTCGAAATCACACCTAAAATCATGAATCAAACTCAAGAAACTTCAATAACAAGAACCCACAAGATTTCAATCGAATTATCATCAAGAACTCATAGGATTTACTTTCAAAATTATGTAACTTCGCTGAATTGAATCATGATTGGCACGTGGGTGAACTAACCAAATTCTATGTGATCTCACATACCTCGTAGGGATCACCCATTGTTGAAATCCACAAGCGAAAACCTTACGAATGATGATCTTAGGCTCTTTTCTTCTCTTCTCTCCTCTTGCGTTCTTTCTCCAAAAACCCTAACTCTAATTTCAAAAGCGTAAACTGAACAATTTCAGTTTAGACCCTTAGATAATTACAAAGAA
The DNA here is from genome assembly GCA_029582685.1 of Solanum piurae. NCBI lineage: Eukaryota > Viridiplantae > Streptophyta > Magnoliopsida > Solanales > Solanaceae > Solanum > Solanum piurae. The sequence continues at coordinate 20,513 of JAJOOO010003718.1, forward strand.
TGAAATAAAATAATAGGGTAAGGTAAAGACCAAACTACCCTTCAAAAATCCGGATTGGACTTTCCTTATCCAAACAATCCAAGTTCCAAAGGGCATATCTCACTCATACGAACTTGGAATCACGCAAACTCGGCGTCGTTGCAAAGATTACTCCAATATATTTCCTACGATATCTGGAAGTACACCTAACTCATCCTGAGCTAGGAGTTATGGTTGTTTTGTTGACCAAAAATTCAACTTAACATACTTCACAATTTTCCAGATTTTTGTATACTTTCCAAAAATGACTATATCCAATTTTTAAGTTCTTCCTAGTTCTTTCAATTAGCGAGATGTTACAATATCTCCCCCTTGGGAACATTCATCCTCGAATGAGACTACTCTTACTAGGCTAAGGGTGTAACATCAATCATTCAGTTCAAACACCCAACAAGCAAATGCAAAAACAACATGCCAACTTATAAATAAATACCAAGAAAAGGATTAGTACCTTAATTTGGAAATTCTCCAGATTTGAAGAGATGTAGATATCTCTTCTTCATGTCCTCCTCATCTTCTCAAGTAGCTTCCTCAACAAACTGATTCCTCCAAAGAACTTTGACTGATGCTACCTCTTTTGTTCTCAACTTGCGAACTTGGCAATCGAGAATTTGAACAGGAATCTCCTCATAAGATAAGCTATCCTTGATCCCAATATCTTCAGTTGGTATGATCAATGAAGGATCACCCATGCACTTCTTTAACATGGAGAGGTGAAATACCAGATGAACCGCTGCTAACTCTTGTGGTAGCTCCAACTCGTAAGCTACCATTATCAACCCTTCTTGATATTCTGTAAGGGCCAATATACCGGGGACTAAGCTTTCCCTTATTACCAAATCTCATAATACCTTTCATGGGTGAAACCTTAAGATATACCCAGTCATCTACTTCAAAGTCTAACTCCCTTCTCTTCACATCATTGTAGGATTTCTGACGACTCTGTGCTATTTTCAACCTTTCTTGAATCACTTTCACCTTCTCCATAGCTTGATAAACTATATCAGATCCTATCAACCTAGCTTCACCAACTTGAAACCATCCAATAGAAGATCTACATCTTCTCCCATAAAGAACTTCATAAGGAACCATTTGGATGCTAGAGTGGTAACTATGTTGTAAGAAAATTCAATAAGGGGTAGGTGATCATCACAATTACCTTTGAAATCAATCACACAGGCCCTCAACATGTCTTCTAAGGTCTGAATAGTGCGCTCTGCTTGCCCATCTGTCTAAGGATGAAAGGCAGTGCTTAAGTTCATCTTTGAATCGAAGCCTTTTTCGAATGACTTCCAAACTGTGTAGTAAATTGCGTACCTCTGTTTGAAATAATAGAGACCGGAACTCCATAAAGTCTAACCACTTTTTGGAGATACAACTTGGCATAATCCTCTGTTGTGTGGGTAGTCTTTACCGGCAAAAAGTGGGCTGATTTTTTCATTCTATCAACAATCATCCATATCGAATCATGCTGCCTTTGAGACTTTGGTAAACCTGTAAAGAAGTCCATACTAATTATCTTCCACTTCTACTCCGAAAGTTCTATATTTTGAGCTAAACTACCGGGCCTTTGATGCTATACTTTAACTTGTTGGCAATTCGGACATTTAGCAACAAACTATGCAATGACCTTATTCATACTACTCCACCAATAGACTTCTCTCAAATCGCTATACATATTTGTGGAACCCGGATGAATGGAATATCTAGAGCTATGAGCTTCCTCCATGATCCTCTCTTGGAGTCCATCCACCATTGGTACACACAATCTACATTGATATCTCAATACGCCATCTCCCCCTTGTTCAAAAGCTAATACTTTTTTCTTATGAACATTTGCCTTTAATTCAAGCAAAATAGGATCTTGGTCTTGCTTTTGTTTCACTTCTGACACTAATGAAGATTCACCCCCATTCATCACCACTACTCCTCCTTCTGTGGAATCCATTTGGAGGACTCCTAAGCGTGCAAGTCTATGCACATATCTTGCTAGTTCTTTCTTATCTTCCTTAAAATGGGCGGTACAACCCATGGACAACCTGCTCAAGGCATCAGCAACAATATTAGCCTTACCTGGGTGGTAAAGAATACTCATGTCATAATCCTTGAGTAATTCTAACCACCTCTTTTGTCTGAGATTAAGCTCTTTCTGAGTAAACAGATACTGAAGACTCTTGTGATCAGTGAATACATCTACAAGAACACCATACAAATAATGACGCCATATCTTCAAAGTAAATACTATAGCAGCCAACTCTAAATCATAGGTTGGGTAATTCTTCTCATGAACTTTCAACTGTCTGGAGGCATAAGCTATAACCTTGCCATTCTGCATTAATACGCAACCCAAACCAACTATAGATACATCACAATACACCACAAAACCTTGAGTTCCCTCTAGTAAAGTTAACATTGGGGCAGTAGTCAACCTCTTTTTCAATTCCTGAAAGCTTTTATCACAAGCTTTAGACCATTGAAACTTCACTGTTTTCTAAGTCAACTTGGTCAAAGGAGACGAAATGGATGAGAACCCCTCTACAAACCTTCTATAATAGCCCGCCAAACCCAAGAAACTCCTAATATCGGTTGGATATATGGGTCTAGGCCAATTGTGCATTGCCTCAATTTTTTGAGTATCAACTTTAATTCACTCTCCAGACACAATGTGGACTAAGAATTCCATAGACTCAAGGAAAAACTCACCCTTAGAGAACTTGATATACAACTCTCTATCTTTCAGAGTCTGGAGAACTATTCTGAGATGACTAGCATGATCTTTTTCATTCCTCGAATAGATTAGTAGATCATCAAGGAAGACGATAACAAACATATCTAAATAAGGTTTGGATACTCTATTCATAAGGTCCATGAATGCTGCAGGCGCATTGGTCAAACCAAGGGACATAACCAAGAACTCATAATGACCATAGTAGGTTCTAAAATTTGTCTGTGGAATTTCACATTCCCTTACCCTTAACTAATGGTAGCCAGATCTGAGGTCTATTTTAGAGAAACAAGTAGCACCCTGAAGCTGATCGAAAAGATCATCGATTCTCGGAAGAGGGTACTTATTCTTGATGGTAACCTTGTTCAATTGGCGGTAATCTACACACATTCTAAGGGAACCATCTTTCTTCCTCACAAATAAAACTGGAGCACCCCAAGGTGAGATACTTGGTCAAATGAAACCCTTATCTAGCAGGTCTTTCAACTGTTTTTAAGCTCTTTCAACTCTTCTTGTGCCATTCAATATGGCGGAATAGATATCGGAAGAGTATCTGGAAGAATGTCTATACCAAAGTCTATTTCTCTCTCAGAAGGGACTCCGGGAAGATCATCAGAAAAGACTTCTAGGAACTCTTTTACTACTGAAACTGACTGAATAGGAGGTATCTTAACTCTAGAGTAGTTAACTCGGACTAAGTGATAGACACACTCCTTGGAAACTAACTTTATAGCCTTAAGGTACGAAATGAAATGACCCTTAGGCACTGCTGAATTACTTCTCCACTCTAGGACTGGTTCATTAGGAATTTGGAACTTAACAACTCGAGTTCTACAATCAATGAAGGCATAACAGGCATGAAGTCAGTCCATACCTAGAATGACGTAGCAGTCTACCATGTCTAACTCAATTAAATCAGCCATGGTATCTTTGTGATTGATGGACATAACACAATAACGATATACTCTCTAAGCCAGAATAGACTCCCCAACAGGTGTAAAAACACAAAAGGGTTCATAGAGTTTCCCAGGAAGAACATCAAAATAATTTGCAACATAAGGGGTTACAAAAGATAAACTTTCTCCTGGGTCTAGCAAAGCATAAACATCAATAGTAAAGACTTTGATCATACACCAGTTACAACATCTGGAGAGTGCTCTTGCTCTTGGTGACTAGTGATTGCATAAAGACGGTTTTCTCCTCCGTCAGTATCGGAAGTAGATCCTCTAGGTGCAGCCCTGTCTGGTGGAGCAACTGATGAAGATTGGACTCTATTGCCCTGATTCCCATTACCTTGCTGGTTCTTAGGGCACTCTTTCATGAAGTGACCCTCTTGTTGACAATTGAAACAACACGTGGAGCCATTGTGACACTTATATGGGTGGGTTCTACCACACTTAGCACATGCAGGAGCCTAGTTACCTCCTTGTGCCATACTACCTTGAGACTGTGCAGGTTTAGCTCTGAAGTGTTGGGAATTTTGACTATTATACTCAGCTTTGTTTCTAGGTGCTGGTGCACTACAAATGATGGAGCAGGTCCCTTTTATTTTTTTTGAAAGGACGAACGGTTTACATTACTTCTTTGCTACTCGGATTCGCCCTGTCTTAGCCTTCTTATTTCTAAACTCCTCCCCATCCCTCAATTTTTCTTCCTCAACCTGCTGCACATATACCATTAACCTTGATATATCCATATCACCTATTAGCATTGCAGCCTTACCTTCCTTACTCGACAGACGAGACAACCGAGCAATAAAAAAACTCATTCTACTCCTCATATCTGCAACCATCTCCGAAGCATAATGGGATAGTTGGGTGAACTTCAACCCATATTCATGAAGACTTAGTGAATCTTGCTTAAGGGTAAGAAATTCCCGTACCTTAGCCTCTTTCAATTCTCATGGAAAGAAACGCCCCAAGAAAGCCTTCTCAAAACATGTCAAACTCGCAGGTGGTGCTCCCTCAGTTCTACCCTTCTTTCACTGGTCAAACCAAGTCCTAGCAACATCCTTCAATTTATATGCATCTAGTTCTACTCGCTCAGCATCAACAACGTGCATAATATTAAATATCTTTTTCAGTTCCTCAATAAAGTTCTCTGGATCCTCAGTAGTGCTTGAACAAGTGAAACTTAGAGGGTTCATCCTCAAGAATTCATGGATCCTCAAAGTGTCGGCCTCTCCTTGTCGAGCACCTCTTTGTTGCCCAACCTGGTTACTCACAACTTGACTTAGCATCCTTATTTCTTCTCTGAACTCAGCATTAGTGACTTCCCCTTGAGGTTGCACTTCAGGTGCATTTGGTAACTCTTGCTCCTCAACATTATGCCTAGAAGAATGACCTCTGTCAGCACTTTGTGGAGGCATTATTACCTGAAAACTCGCCTGAGCGTGAATTAGAAGGAAACTTTTTACAGATCAAAATCTAATGCACGAAATGAGTAAGAAAGAAGTGAGAAATTTTCTTAAGTGTCGCAACCTCCTAATTATAGATGTGGCGTGCTTCACACTGATAACTAGGACTCTACTGACGACTTCATAGACTCCCTAGGACTCTTGAACTCTATTCTCTGACATAAAGGTTGTCACGCCCCAAGCCTACACCCTGGGTGGGACTTGCACTCGAGAACCATTACTGGCCCCAAGCTAACCCTTGTCCTGACTTACTTACTCAGTGGAAGACTTAAACATAAGAAACATAACTCATGCAATAACTTAAGAGATAATAACTTAGCCAAAATGGTAACTCAAGTCTTAAACGTATACAACTGAAATGAATACGACTAAAAAACTATAACTATATGTCTTGAAGCCTTTAAAACAAAGAGGGATGTCTGGACAAGACCCCCGATCATCCTAATAATGAAATGTTGAAAGCAAAATAAAAAAGAGTCCTTCAGAATGCAAGGAGGCTCACCAACTGCCTCTGAGTGCTCAACAGGATCAACGAGGTGATGGGTGATGATCCTGGTTACTTGTGTGTGCATAATAAGAAGATGCAGGCCAACTGGCATCAGTACATTGAATGTACGAGTATGCGAGTGGAATGCTAAACATAACATACTCTTGAAAGGAACCTGGAAGAAACACTTACTTTGGCTTTACTCAACTCATGAATAACTTAACTCAGTATAAAGAAATAAAACACATGCAATATATGGAAAGCTTGTAAAACAGTTGAAAATACATTAGTTCGTTAAAGAAAAATGCAATAACAAACTTAACTTTACTCGTATAATAAAGTAATATAGTTTTTGTGGGAGTTTCTCTAACCGACAACCACTACTATGAGCCTAAGTGGTGATACAACGTCTTGCCCACGCTGCCAGAACAGTCCTATACTTTGCCGTCATATAGAACGCCTTAACTAAGTCGATCCTTTAGTCTATACTAAAACGCACTTAAGCAGTCATCTAAAAAGTATGATCCTTCACTACAAATGATGGCTATATGGTTTATGGACACTTGAGTTAATATGAACTCGCATCCCCATATCGGTGCTCACTACTACTCCTAAAATATACTTAGCTCATATGTTTTATATCAAAACTTATTTATTTGGTTTAAGATAATTACTCAAAACTTAGCTTAAAAGCTCTCTTGGAATCGGTGTTCCCTTTCTTGATCAAATGTGAAAACATTTCTAACTTTTTGGAATACTTAGTTCCCGTATAATCTTTGAAGAAATGAACTTAACTCTTAACTCTTTAGTCAACTTGAAACTTAAGTCTTATGACAAAGTTAAAATGTTTACGAAAGACTTTTGAAAATTTTATGAACTTCTCTTGACTTGCTTCTTAACTTCTAGACTTGACTCTTAACTTTCTTTGAATTGAATTATGGATTCAAGGTTCATGATCTCATGTTTATGGATGATTTCATGATGTTTAGACGTACCTTAGGGTGTTGGAATCAACTAGAAAACATAGTTATGTTGCTAAGGAACAAGTACGGAAAGATGGGGGAAGAATGGGAAAAACTGGCGCTGGCGCCCCTGGCGTCCTTGGCGCTCTGAGAGGCGCGGGGTGTCAGCCCTTGAAATTCAGAGACCAAGTTGGGGAGCTCTGCTTGGCGCGGCGCCCCAGAGCCCAACATTCAGAGGTTGTTTTGGTGGGAGCTGAGAGGCACGGCGCCCCAGCCCCTTCCCCAGAAAATCCCGAATTTTCTTCTTCGTTTTTCAACTCTAAACCCTCTAATTTCACTTGTTTTTTCCCCAAACACTTAGAATCAACTATACCATCAAAATACATCATATTCTTCTCTCCTGTTGCATTCTTTCTCCAAAAACCCTAACTCTAATTTCAAAAGCGTAAACTAACAAATTTCAGTTTAGACCCTTAGATAATTACCAAAACCGAAATAAAATAGTATGGTAAGGAAAAGACCAAACTACCCTTCCAAAATCCGGATTGGACTTTCCTTATCCAAATAGCCCAACTTCCAAAGGGCATATCTCACTCATACGAACTCAGAATCGCGCAAACTCGGCGGCGTTGAAAATGTTATTCCAAGATCTTTCCTATGTTATCTGGAAGTACACCTAACTTATCCTGATCTAGGATTTATGGTCGTTTGAAGTTGATAAAAAACTCAACTTAACATACTTCACACTATTCCAGTTTTTTATATACTTTTCAAAAATGACTATTTCCAATTTTTAACTTCTTCTTAGTTCTTTCAATTAGCGAGATGTTACACGAACTTTGAAGGAAATGATGGTTTCATAACTTATAAGTTTAGGTTTAGCACAAAAATTGTGTGGAGGAACTATCCTTACTGCAAAAGGGAACAACAAAAAGTTGTCTTTTCAAAAAGAATGCAATTTTGTTTTTTCAGGACACAATCTATTCCATATGAGAAATGGAAAGGAAGGAAATCTAGCTTGAAATATTTCAATGTGTGGGGGTGTCTAGCAAAATTCCAAGTTCCTATTCCTAAGAGGATTAAAATAGGACCTAAGAACTGTGTACTGTAAAATTAGACTTGAGTAGTCTAGTGAAAGGTCTAAATGACCCTTGAAAAAAGAAGAAGGAGAATGTACTTTATAAAGAGATTCAAATGTGTAGTAAATGTCAAAGGACATCTACTACCTACAAATATGATTTTGTAACATTTCCTATGTCTTACCTGGACTCATCCTTTTGGAAATATGGTGTCAATATTGAGATTGGTTCAATCAAGAGCAATCCATTGGAAGTTGGTTGATCTTCCTCCAGAAAATAAACCTTTGGTTTCAAAGTGAATCCTTAGAAGGAAAATGAAAGTCGATGGAATTGTTGACAAATATAAAAAAAATTGACAAAGGCTTTAGACAAAAACAAGGTTTTGATCTTGTCGACACATACTCATCAGTAACTAGAATTACATTCATTTGAATGTTAATATTATTAATTGTGGTACATGACCTCAAAATTCATCAAATGAATGTGAAAACAAGTCTCTTAAATGAAAAATTGGAGGAAGAAATTTACATGGAATAACCCAAGGGTTTTGTGGTTCTTGGTAAAGAAAAGAAAGTGTTCGAACTTGTTAAGTCACTTTATGGACTAGAACAAGTACCCAAACAATGACATAAGAAATTTGACCAAACCATGTTGGCAAATGGATTTAAGAATGATTGAAGTGATAAATTTGTTTACATTAAAATCACAAGGTCATTGTTTGTTTGTATATTGATGACATGTTGATCATCAGTAGATACAGTAATGACATAAATTCTACTAAACGTATGGTAGAAAGCAAGTTTGATATGAAAGATTTTGGAGTTACTGATGCGATCTTAGGTATAAGAATCCATAGAACTCTATAATGTTTAGCATTGTCACTGTATCATTGCATTGAAAAGGTACTTGACTAGTTAAAATATTTTGATTTCAATATTGTCAAGACTCCAATAAATGTGAGCTTTGCATTTCAAAAGAGTGAAGGCTAAAGTGACTCACAATTGGATTGTGCTAGAGTATTAGGAAGTATGATGTATATCACAAAGTGTGCACGATAAGATATAGCATTTTCTATTAATGAACTTAGTTGTTTCACGAGTGATCCCAATCAAACTCATTGGATGACAATGAAAGGAGTTTTGGGGTATTAAAAACACAATGTCTTGCCTTATAACAATATTCTACAGTATTGAAATGATATAGTGATGCAAATTGGATCACCGGGATCAAATGAAGTAAAATCCATGAGTAGATATGTATTTACTCTTGATGGAGGAGCAGTCTCTTGGAAATATTCCAAAAAGACATGTATGGCTAGCTCTACAATGATCTATCAGCTAGGTGCTCTAGCTAAGGCCGGTGAATAAGTTGAAAGACAACGGAATTTCTTGATAGATACTCTTTTTTGGCCCAAACCTTTGGCATCAGAATGCATACACTTTGATAGTCCAGATGCAATAAGCAGGGCATGTAGCATGATATATAACGGAAAGTCTCGTCATATAAGGCATAGACATAATACCGTTAGAAATATACGATCTAGTGGAATTATCACAATTGACTGTGTAAAGTCAAAGGATAATGTGTCGGATCCACTAACAAAAATGTCTAACTATAGAGAAAGTTGAAAGATCATCTAAGGGATTTAGTTTACGGCTTAGGACAAGTCATCATCGCAGTAACTTAACCCAGAAGACTGGAGATCCCAAGAGTTAGGTTCAAGGATAAAAACAAAGACGACTGACGGTTTGACATTGTTAACTAACTCAATCGATTCTCATGATGAAGACAATGCTCAGGAACAAGGATACAATATTAAGGCTTGTTAATGAGTTAATAAAGCTTAAATTTTTTAATGATTTACCATGTTTGCCAGATTTTACCAAATAGTATATCTACGGGATAACATGGTTAGAAATCACCTATTTGAGTGTGAAGTGTAGCCGCTTCAAAGAGGATGATTGTCAAAAGCCTATCTCTTTATACGCTCATGAAACAATGAGATGTTCCTGGCTGAAACGAACACAATCATAAGAACCATAAACGGTAAAGGGTTAATTGTGTGACATATGGTTGTATAGGTATACACTGAGGATTGACGGTTCAAAGATATCAAATATACCGATTGACCACGTATATACGACATACGTTCACTATGAGTTCAAAGGGAAATCTACTTATCCAGATGCAATTAATTCTTGCTTGTAAAGTACACACACTTGTCCGTTTCATTGTCTTAGAGTCATTCCCCATTCATGCAGGGGATTGTTGGGTTTTAAAAGGTGTGAATGGAAAATGAAGAGTTGCGACTTTTATGAAGACCTGTGAATTTTATGAAAAATTTAGACTTTTATGAAGAGTTGTAACTTTTATGAAAAGTTGTGAATTTTATGAAAAGTTGTGACCTTTCCGAAAGATTGTGACTTTTCCAAAGGACTGTGACCTTTCCGGTGAGGCACAATAAGAACCTTTTCACACTACCTTTTATTTTCTATAAATTGAGGGATTTCCTCTCATTTTAAGAAAACCAATTTTCTGGACTTCTTCTACTACCACTAAATCTAGTATTCTAAGTGTACTTTACTTCCATTGAGTGGTTCGATGACACCTATTTTAGGTACTGATACACCGGTGTGTAAGATTGTTCTATCCTGGGAGGATATATTCCATTAACCTTAGGTACTTGAGGGGAATAATTTCATTAAAAGGACACTCTACATTCAGTGGTCACGATGTTCTTCTTTAAAAAAAATATTTTGCTTATTGTTTCTAATTTGTTTCTGATTCTATTTTCTCTTTTAGTTTTAATTTTCTAGTTTTGAAAATGCTCTTTAAACTTCTTTTTTTGTTATCAAGTTATTCAGAGTTTTTGTTCTAAGTATCTTAGGGATACAAGATGAACATCATGACGCATTACCGAGAATCTGATACATCATACCAAAATTAAGTACCTTGAGGTTGATATTTACTTTATTCGTAACCAGGTCCGCAATGGACTGGTCCAACTGAGGGTCATACACTCTACTGACCAACTTGTAGATCCTCTAATGAAAACTCTTTCCCGAACCCACTTTCCTGTGAATGCTTCCCAAGTTACACGTAATAACGCATTAGAATTACTATTTTACTTCTGTTGTAACATTGCTTTACTGCGCATAACTCTATTAATATTAGGTTTGTTCAATTTATACAAGCGTTAGTTTGTATTAGTTGTTATTATTTTTTCCTAAGTTCTAGGAGTTAGTTTAGGCTAATTTGGTTTATTTTATCCGTATAAAAACGCTACAGGAGTCTCATAAAAGTAATATACTTCTTCAATTTTTTTAGTCTTTACAACACAAATATAAAAGTTGTTCTAAAACATAAAAAAAAAAATCTCACTCAAATAAAAGACCCATCATTTTACTTGACATCACCCAACCTTTTATTTTTTAATAGATGAACGGTTAAAAGATTGTTTGCTGAAATATATACATATAGATATATCAATCTTTAATTATCTAGTTAAACAACTATATATATATGGATTACCCTCTATCAATTTAGATGTAATGGAAGTTAGAGACATATCAATTATATTCCCTGAGAATAATCTAACCCATGTGTACTCCAATAGCTTTGTCATCATTAGCATTCCCTTTTGTCATCTCGATAGTTTTGCGGCCATTTAATTGTTCCTACACCTCTCTAGTAAACTTTTTTTTTGAACTTGGGAGCTCTCTAGATATCAACAAGTATTTATCATATTCTTTCTAGGCTTCCACGTCCCCAGCCGATTCCTCCAGCCATAGATAAATTACGTGGTGCACGCTAGCATCACCTACGCCCGAGATGAGAGGATTAAGATATGTGAAGTTAGATTTATCATTATACCGACACTATATTGTGACTGTGAAGAAAACAAAAACATAATGCGCAACTAGGTATTGATTTGTAACTATAAAAAAGTAACTTAAATCTAAGCTCCTCAAAAATACCGTCAAGTGTGTATAATTCCTTCCAAAGTTGACCATTTTTTAATGATCCAACACTGGCGCAATAACTGCTTTGGAGGTTTTGAGTAACCTATATAGATATAAAGAATAAAGAAAAAACAATAACAATTCGGACCGTAATTTCTAGTATTTTCCATGGTAGTTCAATAGCCGATTGCTATTTTATGAGAGTACAAGAAGCCACAATCTGAATAAAACACATAGATGTGAAAGGCAACACTAGATATAATCACTCCAAGAAGCACATAAGAATTAATCTACATCACAATAGTTCTTCACAATTAGTTTGTGATTTCATAGCAAACTAAAGTCAATCAATTAAACAGTTCTTCAAAAAACCTACAACTAGTCAAGAAGATGCACTTCACACAACAAAGTATTTGAGAAACTCTAGCAAGTAAACTTAACCTTTAACTCCTTTATTTAATTGTGCCACATCATGAATTCATCTTAATTTGACACTTAACCAGCTCCCTCCCAAAAAAACTCAACTCAATTCCAAAAATTTACCGAACTTATTGGAGTTTAGAATATTCGATCATGCGATTAGCTTATCATATTTCTATCAGTGGACAAAAGCTCCAACAAAATGAAAAAAACAGCCCAAACCGCCCACACTGCTACCCCTCCGTCCCCACCCCACCAATGAATGATATCTCTGTGCAGCTAGTTCCATGTAGCAACATCTAAACAATACAAAAATGTTCCAACATTGCTAAGAGAGACAATAATATACAAAAATAGGTATGTAGCAAGAAATTCAGCAATTGCATACTTTGTACTAGGACCACAACATAGCACCTATAAACCCTATCTTAAAGGTCCTTCACTTAATTTTTGAAGAATCCACTATATTTCTCCATCTTTGAACTCATGACTGCACCTACCAAGCATCCATGTTTTACCAGAAACATATGATTTATACTAGGTTTGAAAGTCTATAAATATTAGTCACACAGGACTAATCCAACTTTAACAAGTGTAAAATCCTTTCGATCAAAATCAGATAGCTAAAGGCATTAGAGTATGAGACACATGACACCAAAGGATTAAACCATAAGGAACTAAATACCTCAAGCTAGAGTATAACGAGACATCATATCGGCCTCGGCCTTCCAAGTACTACCCTCAACTAATTAATTCCTCCAAAGAACTTTCACCGAAGCAATTTCTTTATTTGTCAACTTTTGAACTTGCCGGTCTAAGATCTTAACCGGAACTTCTTTATAAGAAAGGTTATCCTTTATGCCAAGACTCTTCAATGGAACTATAAATGTCGGATCACAAACACATTATTTAACAATGAGACATGGAAAAGTGGATGCACCGATGCCAAGTCATTAGGCAAATCAAGTTCATAAGCAACTTTGCCAATACACCTCAAGATCTGATCTTGGCCCACGTAACCGAGACTAAGCTTCCTTTTCTTCCCAACCCTAATTACACCCTTCATGGGTGAAATTTTCAAGTAGACCAAATATTTAACATAAAACTCAAGATCTCTTATTCGAACATCGGCATAGGACTTTGGCGACTTTGAGTCATTTTCAACCTTTCTCTAATAAGCCAAACTTTCTCCATAGCCTTATGCACCAACTCGAAGCCTACCAATGCGACTTCTCCAACTTCAAACTAACCTATAGGAGATCTACACGTCCTACCATATAAAGCCTCAAAGGGAGTCATTCCAATGCTTGAGTGGTAGCAACTGTTCTATGCAAACTCGATCAAAGGCAAATGATCATCCAAATTACCCTTGAAGTCAATTACACAAACTCTCAATATATCTTCCAAAGTTTGGATAGTACGCTCTGCTTTCCCATTGGTTTGTGGATGAAAGGTCGTACTAAGCTTAACACATATATCAAGACCCTTTTGGATAGATTACCAAAACTGAGAAAAGAATTGGGTACCATGATCAGAGATAATGGATAAAGGCACACCATGCAACCTCACCATTTCTCTCAAGTACAACTTAGCATAGCCCGCACCTGAATAAGAAACTTTGACGGGAATAAAATTAGTTGATTACATCATATGATCTACTATAACCCAAATCGAAGATGTTGTCACCAGGTGCGATGTAAACCAACTCGAAAGTCCATATTCAAATCTCTCCGCTTCTAATTAGGAATGTTAATATCTTGAGATAAACCTCTCGACTTTTTATGCTCAACCCTTACTTATTGACAATTAGGACACTTAGCCATAAATTCTGCAATATCCTTCTTCATCACATTCCACCAATGGACCTCCCACAAATCATAGTACATCTTGGTGGCTCCCGGGTGAATGGGATATTGAGAACTATGGGCTTCTAACAAGATCTGATTTGTTAAGTCATCTATATTGGGAACACACAAACAACCTTGATAATGAAGCACATCATATCCCCCTTGGGAGAAAGCCTCTACGGACTTTTTAACCACCACTTCCTTCAATTCATCCAGAGTTGGATCAAGACCTTGATTGACTTTCACATTTTCCACAAAATATGATTTTGAACTATCATGAACCATAAAACCACCTTTGGTAGAGTCGAATAACTGAAAACCCAATCGGGAAAATCTATGAACATATTGAACCAACTCCTTCTTATCGTCTTCAATCTAAGCAACACTACCCGTCGATAATCGACTAAGGAAATCTGCCACCACATTTGCCTTACCAGAGTGATAGAGAACACTCATGTCATAATCATTTAATAACTGAATCCACCTTCTTTGGCGAAGATTTAGATCTTTTTGTTTCAACACATATTGCAAACTCTTGTGGTCTTAAAAGACATCTACATGAATACCATACAAATAATGCCTCCAACTCTTAAGAGAAAACACAACAACCACTAGTTCAAGGTCATGGGTAGGTAATTATTTTCAATAATCTTATGTTTCCTAGAAGCATAGGCAATGACTTTCCCATTTTGCACAAAAACACACCCTAAGACAATTCTTGAAGCATCACAATAAACAACAAACCCATCAGTTCCTTTTGGTAAAATCAACACCGGAGCGGATGTAAGTCTATCTTTCAATTCTTGGAAACTCTTCCCGCATGCTTCTGACCACATGAACTTAGCCTTATTTTGAGTCAATGTTGTCAATGGAAAGGAAATCAAAGAAAAACCTTCCACAAACATTCTAGAGTAATCAGCTAAACGCAAGAAACTTCTAATATTCGTAGGGGGATAGAGTTCTACGCCAACTCTTAACCACATTCGTCTTCTTAGAATCTACCTCAACACCCTTACCAAAAAAATATGACCAAGAAAAGCTATGGACCTTAACCAAAACTCACAGTTGCTAGACTTTGTGAAAGTTGTTGGTCCTTTAGAACTTGCAACACAATGGTCAAATGATCGGCATGCTCGTCTTCACTCATCGAATAGATCGTATGTCATCAATGAACATAATCACGAACATATAAAGGTATTGTTTAAACACCATATACATCAAATCCATAAATACCGCAGAAGCATTAGTCAAACCAAACGACATTACAAAATACTCATAATGACCATATCAAGTTTGAAAAGACATTTTCAGAATGTCATCTTCCTTCACGCTCAATTGGTAATAACCCAACCAGAAGTCAATCTTAGAGAAGTAACTTGCTCCTTGAATTTGGTAAAACAAATCATCTATCCATGGAAGGGGATATTTGTTCTTAATATTAACCTGGTTCAATTGCCGGTAGTTAATACACACATGAAGCGAACCATTTTTCTTTCAAAAAAATAAAATAGGAGCACCCTATGGTGAGATACTCTGTCAGATAAAACCCTTCTCCAAAAAATCTTTCAAATGCCTTGTTAATTCATTAAGTTCTATCACATCCATACGATAAGGAGGAATAGAGATAGGTTGCGTATCTGGGAGCACATCAGTATCAAAGTCTATTTTCCTTTGGCGAAGAATGTCGGGTAGATAATCTGGAAACTCATTTTCATAAAATTCCATTTAATAGTTCAAAACCCACTTTAAATCATCATAGTCTAGAAAACATGGGTTAAGCATGGGTTCATGAGAATTCATCTTAAAACATTGAATTATCTCAATTCATGCATAATAGCTCATTAAACAATAAATTGAATCAACATTGAAAGGAACCCATGACATAGAAAAAATCTCTAACTTCAATTGGGAATTTCTACCTTCAAAACTGGGTAATTTAGCAACTTTATGGAGGAAAGAGAATCATAGATTAAGAGTATCATACCTTAGAGTTCAACGCCCACAAGCAATTGTGAATTAGAGACTTGATCTTGAAACCCTAAGTTGACTCCTTCTTCTTCTAGAGAGAGGAATATTTGGGGAGGATGAACTTGTTCTTCTTTTGGGAAATTGAGAGAATAACTTCATCTTTGGTTATTTTGGGGGTAAAACCTTTATATAGGGCTTTGGGTAAAGGTTAAAACGACATGGTATTGAATTAAAATAATTAGGAAAAGACCCAAAAGCTCATGACTTAAAAGCTTATGGACACACTTGACAGTGCCTTTCACGGCCTATCATAGGCACCACAGACCATCTAGCTATCTGTGGTCCTTGACCAGTGGCTATGGGAGAAGTCCCCCTACTGACGACCACCTGACAACCTGCTTGACGGCCGGTCAACCTATCCACAAGCTGTCTAGGCCTCCGTGGGAGGGATGCCTGCACAACAGGTCCTGGTCCTGGGGACTTACCACGAGCCATCTCACTAACTATGGTCCGCTTCACGGCCTGTATGGGCGCCATGCAGGGTTCCATGGTCCATTTTTTACTTGTGAGTTTCCCACTTTACCCCTTTCTAGCCTTTCTTTATTCTGAGGTGTTACACTAATCCGTACCAAGAATAACATCAAAACCTAATATATCAAGCTCTACAAGATTAACATGAGTGACTCTAAGGGGTAAGGAGATGGGACAACTTCTATAGAGTCTTATAGCCATAATAGATTCACTAATAGAAGTAGAGATGGGAAAAAGCTCTATCAACACATCCAAAAGAACATCAAACCTCATAGCCACACATGGTGTTAAAAAAGACAAGGTAGTACCGGGATCGAGTAAAGCATAAACATCAAGATGAAATACATTCAAAATATTGGTAACCACATAAGGGGAGCCATCTTGCTCATGATGAGTTTGAAGTGCATGGAACTGGTTTTTCTTTGGAGCACTTTAACCCGAACCACAAGGCGGAACTTGTCTACCTTCTCTTCCCTTAGCCATAAGTGATGGAAAATTCCTTTTCTTGTAATGAATCTTACCTCAACCAAAACAACCATATGTACTAGCTAAGATTTTTTCCTCATGCTTCCTTCCATATCTAGCACAAGTAGTTAATGTAAATTCATCACCATTTCTTCCTTAAAGCTAAGGGTTTGGGACCCTATCTTTTTTTAAATCAGGGGACAGAGCATTGAAGGAACCTTGACAAGAAACATTTGTCAGAACTTAGAACGATCATGTCCATCGGACCTTGAATGTGAAAAGTCACCATCACCGATATTTTCCCACTTTTCCTCCCTAGGCATTTCCTTAAGTTTCTCCTCTTCAATTTGTTGAGAATATATCATTAGACGAGCCATTTTCTTAATGAGAATAGCGGTACGACATTCCTTAACCACCATTTCGGGTACACCCGAAACAAACTTCCTCATCCTCGCCCTAGAGTCGGAAACCATAGTAGAAGTTATACTTAGACAATTGTGTGAACTTGAACGCAACTCCTTTACACTCATATACCCTTGATGAAGGTTAATGAATTCATGTACCTTTGTCTCTCTCATCTCTAGGGGAAAGAACCTATCAAGGAAAGCAACCTTAAACTTTTACCAATCAAGAGGACCTGCATCAACTGCCCTCTCGTCCTTCCATTGGTTGAACCAAACTTGAGCAACACCCTTAAGTTGGTAAGCGGCCAATTCCACCTTTTCCACTAGCATCACTCCGATGATCATCAATAAAATCTTGAGGATTTTCCTCAACCTTAGAACTATGAAACTCTAGGGGATTTATCCTAGTGAAGTCTCTCACTCTAGTTCCGTTGTACCCAAATTTAGGTTCACGGGACCACAACCTTCCTATTGTCTTGGACGTCATGGCTTGATCTAATGCTGAATTAGCATCCCTAAACTCTGCACTAATCACTTTCTTAACAAAAGGGTTAGACGAAAGTTGTGGAGCTTCTTCAGGATCTTGAGGAGCTTCTCGTTCCACATTCTCATTCAAATTCCTCTAACATATGTTGTTCCAGAGGCCATATCCTGAAAAGCATCAGATAAGTATTAGGAGAGAGATGTATAGAGTTGCACTCTATCGCACGACTTTAGAATGATAAAAAAATGGAATTTACTAAATATCTCATAGCCGCTTATTCATAAATGTGGCACCATTCACACTCATGATCAAGACTCTACTCAACGTGGCTTATGAGACATCCTAGGAGCTTTCTAAACCTTGTGCTCTCTGATTTTAACATTTCAAGCACACTTCTTCCAATTCTAAGTGTCAACGATCGTAAATCAGTATAAAACCTAACTAAATGAGTTGGGGTCAAATCCTACAAGGAGAGGTACGTGTTTTAAATTAATTTAAGAAGTATGAATGCGGTCTAATCAGCCATAGGAATAAACATTAACGGAAAAATACATAATCAAGTAAAAAGGTTGACACGAATGTCAAATGGGGGGATTTTGGTTTGAAATTATCAACTCAAACAGTCACAAACGATGGTAAACAACAATAAGGAGATAGATTCTCGGGATGTGATCTATTATACGCAAATATAGACATATGGTTAATCGCAACTATTAGTAAATAGCTAGATAGTAGTGAGTAGGCTTAAGTATAAGGGAAGTAATTTTCTCTCGAACAATTACTCTGAATCATGTGATTTCTTTTGAACTTCAACAAGCATGCAAATTAAGAGCAGCCCATACCTTAATCAATTCACTCTCTTGAGTTAAATGTGTGGGATTGGGTTTAGGATTTACTCACTTGATCTAAATCCAGCTCAACCTAATACCCATAAGTCATCAATCAATAATCTTAGTTCTAAAACCTCTCTCTCGAGCAAGCAAAGAACACAAACATAGAACTGCATTTGCAACTACAATTCTTAAATTAAACCACAATTAATGATTAAACTCACTTTTAAATAGAAATTAAACTAACAATTAGAAATACCCATAAACTAAATCAGCCTATAATCACATGATCACAACCCAAGAATTGGGGTTTTAGCCGAACATCATAAAAAGATAAAAACCGTTACCAAATTGATTAGCCATCAACTGGGTACGAGGAATTCAATCTTTACAATGCTCCAATTCAAAGAAAATTCGAGACCCACTTGTGAAATCTCCAAGTTGAGTCTCAAAACCTTCAAGTCTCCTTAGGAATTTCAAAGAAAAACACTTCTACACAAAAAACCAAAAAGGCAATAATAGATGTCCAAAAATTCGATACTAAATTCCATGTTCAAAATCTAATTTATAGTTGCCGAAAATAATCCACGAATGGCTAGTTGGCGAAGTAAGTCGGGCTCGCCGAACCACTCGGCGAGCCTCCCTTTGACCTTTTCCATTCCCTTTTTGCCTTGGCATTTAACATCCTCAAGGTCAGTAACTTTGGGAGATCTATCTTGGCTTCGAGGAACTACTCGGCGATCTGCTGACTGCTCCTTTTTTTCGCCGACTTGGTTCTTTCCTTCAGGGCTTGGCCCACATGAACTTTAGGCGGTCAGATGAGCCACTCGGTGACCCGCCGAGTTCTCTTGGCGATCCTCAGACTCGCCCTTTTTCATTTCTTCATCTTGTTTTGTTCCATTTTTCCTGTTAGTGTCCTAGCTTTGCTCCTCCATCCTTATACCTGAAAATCAAGGATTTAACATCAGTTATTGGCACAAATTAAGGATTTGAGGATACTAAATTTGTAAAAACAAAACCCTAAATAAGTCAAAATCCAGGACTTATCAACAACCCCAACTTAAACTTTTGCTTGTCCTCTAGTAAAACTCAAGTTTAGCTGTTCAAAAAGGATGTCTCAAACAGTTCTGCATAAGACTCAACATGAATGCACACAACAAGACTCAACTTACTAATGCAAGGATCAATTGTGCACCCAAAGATTCAAGTTGTGACTTACCATTATCAAAGATGCTCAAGTTCACAGTACTTGTTTCAAATGCAAGTTCAAGCTCAACAAAGGTACTCAAATGCCCTCATAACAAAGATGATTCCATATTCACACACAATTCTTCAACAATTTATAAGTCTGGAATCACATACAACTCTCACACTCACAAAGATGAGCACATGCATAACTTCACCCATAGGTTTCCCTTTATTTTCCAATCAACACTCGTTTCAGCTCACCCAATATCACAAAGGTCTTTTCAAGGCTTGTAACTAGGCTGAGTGTAAAGGTATGGTTATTTAGGCTCAGTGGCTACTACCCTCATGAAGTGTGGCCTAGACATCACTTCCTTATTTTTCTCCAACATTTTGGTCATTCTCATAATTCACTACATTATTCAGTTTCAAATGGATTACCGGATACCCCATTTCTTGTGCAATTCCACTACTTTATTTCACAACTTTTACATTCTTTTTATTTTCTTCTTTTATCTTTTTTTATATGGAGAGCTTCCATTTTTTTAACACCATTCTCAAAGGGAAATTTCTCACACTTCTTGATTTTCCTTCTCTTTTCACCACACCCCAACTTAGGCTTTTGGCCTAAGTTCGCTATGCAAACAAACCACACTTCATAAGGATTAAGGGTGAATGGAAAAAGAAGGGTCACAATTGTTCAAGTTTCTTCCAAGAAAAGGGGTAAGGTTCAAGGGGGTTTAAGCAAGGTTCACACAACTCACAAGGTTGTCCACAAAAGAGGTATATTGGAAAATTGTTTCACTCTTCAAAATTGTTGCCTAAGATCATTTCAAGTGCTTGCATCACTTAGTCAACCGGACCAACGGGGTAAATTCTAGGTGTCATCACACAAGGTTCAAAGTAAGCTCATCACACAAAGCATTGGTACCAATATCAAACGAGACTCCACACTTTCGCTAGTGTGCAATGTTCATCACAAGAGACTCATTCAATAACCGGCTAGTCACAACGAGATGCAAAAAGTCCACACATCATATATGCAACTTCATTAGGCCTCATTGTAGCTGTACATTCATTTGGTTCAATTAAGAGCACTATTTAAGTCATCCGTATTGATCATCACCAATACTCAAATTAGCACAAGAATAACCACAATCAAACACAAAAGAGGTGGCAAAAAATTTTCAAAATTGGTCAGAAACCATGTCCATTCAAACACAAGGAGTTACAAGCTCAAATATCGATAAGATAGAATCAAAAAAGTTTAAAACACAAAACCCAATATATATACCTAAAATGTAATCACAAGAGATAGGTATGGATATTCCTCACCCCACCCACAAAAGAAAAGAAATTGTCCTCAAATGTAATTAAAACAGAAAAATCATAAAAATAACAGAGAGGGAGGTAAAGAATTGTATTGTCTACTCAGTCGCTCCATCTGTCGAGGCATCGATGACTGGTGTCAAACTCTGATCTTGGGCATCAGTGCTCGGAGTAACAACAATATCAGCTCCACTAAAGCTTGCCATGGATGTCTCTCTAAACGAAATATGCATGGCTGAATGCACTATAGCCTCCTCAACCTCAGTCGGTCCCTCAAAAGTGGTCTCCTCTTGAACACCGACCTTCTCTTTATCAGTCTCAGCTTCAGATTCTACAGCTATATCATCAGCTCTAACCTCATCCTCGGTGGTAGTCGAACGCATCTCTACGGTCCCAAAAATCATCACTATATCAGTGAACTTCAGCTAGTCCACGTCATTTCTCAACTAAGCAATTGCAGCCTTTAGGGTCGTCACCTCTTGAGTGGCTCTCTAGCCTCTCTCACACACCTCTATCCTTGCCACAAGGGCATCAATCAACCCTCTAAAAGGTGTCACAGCAGCAGTGAGAGCTCTCTCAATCATCCCAGGGACTGTCGCCTCTATCTTGGAGGCACGCATATCAGCAGAATGGGATAGATTTCCCATCTGTAGTATCGCAGCCTAGATAAATGGAGGTCGGGATGTAGCAGCACTAGCAACATACCTAGGATGTAGCGGAGCGGTAGAAGAACTCGGAGTCATAGAAGGAGCAGTACTAGAGATACCTGAAGGCCCAGAGGCTAGAGTAGCCAATATTGTCTCTGCAGGTAGTGTCTCAGTGTCAATGGCCAAGGATGTATCCACCGGGGCTGCCTTCTTCTTCTCAACCTCATCCTTCAAATACTCGGCCTCAATGCGCCAGATGTCTGTAGAGGAGGTGGGAATCACTTCCACGTCCTTCTTCTCATCACGTGGCATGCAAGCTCATCCTCTCAATTCGGTGATCAACACCAGGAATGGGAGGGATGTCTAGCGCTGCCTGGCTCTCATGGCCATCTCTTGTGCAATGATTATGCCTAAATTGATGTGCTTCCCTACAATGATGGATCCAAGACAAGCCGCCTTTTTGTGGCGGAGGATAGACTCATTCTGGGACGACATAATTGTGCTACTAATGAAGCCAAATCAGTACCTCCCTACCACATTTAGGTCTTTCTTCTCAATTTGCATTCCAGCCTCGATCCACCTATGAGTACCATCAAATAAAAGAGGAGCCGACCATCCTTTAAAAGTCTCCAAGGATTTTGTCTTGATCATGTACTAGTAGTCATCTGCAATGTTGTCAGTGCATTCCAACATAGTGTTTATGTCATTGTTGTCGCACTTCACCTTTTTTTCCCTGACGACTACATAGTCTACTGGCTTGAAGGTGTCATCCTTCTTCTCCTGTGGCACCAGGGCTCCATAGGCAGTGTAAAACTCCCAGACCCAATTAGGAATATAAGAACCCCGGGGTTTAGTGAAGATCTCAAACTTGCGAGCCTTTATGGTACGCCAAATTTCTGGATACCGGTCTATCACACCATCTACAGATAACCTCTTCTCCTCAAGGATAGTCCTCAGTCCTTCGGCCTTGAATATTTTGAGTGACCGCGGAGAAGGACCCTGTGCAGGTGGTGCTGTGACCATAGCCTGATCTGGAACTGTAGGAGGAGTAGGGGTCTCAGGCACCCTGATCCTAGACGGATCATGTATCTTCTTAGAGCATAGCTCAGCTCTCCGGGCCAATAGCAGCTGATCATCCTCAGGCTCAAAGATAACAACTTGAGGGTTCTGGTGTTCCCCTTCGCTCTCAGAGGTGGTAAGGTGAGTCGCATAGACTCCCTCACTGTCAGAGCTGACCTCTGGTGATGCAGCTATGGGCTCCTTGCCCTTTCCTTTGCCTTTCCCACCCGTGGTAGGAAGTTTGGTCGCATTTGCTTTGGATGCAGTTGCATCTTCATTTATTATGATTACCTTTGCCCGGTTGTAGGGCGGCATGTATAGTCTGGGTACCTTGGGTCTAGCCATATCTGCAAAACACATCAAAAGGAATAAGAAAAAGTTCAAGAAAAGTAGCATAAATCATGTTACAGAAAGACTCGCCGAGTCACTTTGGCAATCCAGGTCAGACTCGCTGAAAGGATTGGCTTGAAAATTTTCCAGAAAAATAACTAGTTGGCGATGCACAGGGCCCTTTGGCGAATCACCTACACCACTCAGTGAGCTCAAACTAGTCCGCCAAATTTTATAACATGTTTTTAGGGGTTAGGGGCGCAGAAAGGGCGATCAAGGGACCCTGCGGTGAGTCGTTAAGTGAACTCGGCGAGCTCAGGCCGCCCGCCAAAAGTTACAGACTCTAACTCAGTGAAATCATGAAATTAAAGGTAATCAAGGGGGATGTTGGTGAACCGTAGAACGGTTCTGCGAGCTCGACTCAGCTCGCCGAATTGCCCAACGTGTCAAATTTCAACCCAAAATTCCAAATTCAATCCCGCAACCCCCGAAATAAAAGTCAAACCACACACTCATGCAATTAAGCTCAGACCCATTCGACCCATGCCACTATGGTACTTAGACTTCCCCCTGTTTGTCCAAAATTGGCCATTTGACGACTTTTGCCCTTAAGAATGACGTCAAACGCTCCATTATTGAGTAAAGTATGTCATTTAATTGGGGGTTACTCAGACTTCACCCAACTAGACCCAACAAAAATTTACCGCAACCCAACAATTTATGATCAATTTTCAAGCACAAAATTTAGGAAATCAACAATTTAAGCAAGTAGGCGCAATTTCAAAACATACAATAGGCACAACAACACATCAAATACGATTCAACACAGGCCCAACACACATCAAGATAAAATTATCAAATATATTTGAGTTTGAATACTAATCTAAAGTTAGGGGTTTGGAAAACCAACCTTTAATGCCGAATGAGGAATTTGAAATACTAGGCGGCAATGAAATCCAAATCCAAACACAAGATCAAGAGAAAAAGCAAGAAAAATAGCAAAAGTATGGGAAATATGAAGTGTGGGTGTGAGTGTACAGGGTAAGAAATGACAGAATATGAAAGATTTTGAAATTAAAAACCTTTTGGCCTTTTAAAACCTTTCAGTTTGATGCCCTTTCGATGGTATTAGTCGACCACGCCGAACCACTCGGTGATGCACCGAGTGGTGACTTACCTCGCCTAGTTCTACAGGACCTCTAGTTAATTTGGGGGTCCAAACAGCAGATTAAATCGGGCTCGCCAACCTGTTTGGTGAGTCTCCATTCATCCATAGGTCCGCCGAGTTTTACAGACTCCCACATGCTATTTTTGTGAGTCCAACAGCGGTCCAAGTCGGGTTCGCCGACCTACTCGGTGAGTCGCCGACTGGACTCTTGGCTCGCCAACCTACATTTTTTCAAACACATTCCACTCTTCAACCTGCACAATCAACACCCGTTATTCAAAAGTAAACACAAAGCATTTAAAACTTGGGTTTCCTCCCAAGAAGCGCCTTAGTTAACGTCGTGGCACGATGCAAATACCTATTCAAGCTTCATTCTAGGAGTTTGCCATAGTATCACTAGGAAACACCCCTTGTTGTCTTGGGTACTGCTTGCATGCCTCTCCCATTAGAGAAAATTGGAACAACCTCAGTCAGACCAATTCTTGAGATATGTTCTTAAAGGACAACGGTCCACAAACATCAACAAAATTTCTTATATGCTCATCGGGATCCTCTTGAGCCAGCCCACCAAACAAACCTCTCAACTGTAAGAGCCACAACATGGTGCTTGTAATGTGAAACACAACATTTCCTTAAGCCAGAGGTAATTGAATGGCACCAACTCCACCGATCTGATTAGAGTCATTATCATTCGGGTCATTGACATCATTAAGATTTGCGATGTCATCTTGGTGGCCCACTTGGCTACCATTACTTCCATTGATGCTCATTTCCTCCTCTATTTTAACACAAGCAAAACAAAACCAAAACTAAAAGTAAGTAGATTCAACTATGGCTAAAAAGAACACAATTCAACTTCAAAGAATTTCAAACAACACCACTCCCCGGCAGCGAAGCCATTTGATTTTGACATTTCAAGCACACCTCTTCCAATGCTAAGTGTCAACAATCGTAAACCAATGTAAAACCCAACTAAATGAGTTAGGGTTGAATTCCAAAGAGAGCGGTACGTGTTTTAATTTCAATTAAGAAGTATGAATGAGGTCTTATCAGCAATAGAAATGACATAATCAGAAAAAGACATAATCAAGTAAAAGGGTTAACACGAATGTCAAATAGGGGATTTTGGTTTGAAATTATCTACTACAAATAGTCACAAACGATGCTAAACAACAATAAGGAGATAGATTCTCGGGATGTGATCAATTACAGGCAAATATAGACATATGGGTAATTGCAACTATTACTAAATAGGTAGATATTAGTGAGTAGGCTAGAATATAAGGGAAGTAGTTTTTTCTCGAACAATTACTCTGAATCAGGTGATTTCTTTCGAACATCAACGAGCATGCAAATTAAAAGCAACCCACACCTTAATCCATTCACTCTCTCGAGCTAAATGTGTGGCATTCAGTTTAGGATTTACTCTCTCGGGCTAAACCCAGCTCAACCTAATACCCATAAATCATCAATCAATAATCTTAGTTCTAAAACCTCTCTCTCTAGCAAGCCAAGAACACAAACATAGTACTTCATTTGCAACTATAATTCTTAATTTAAACCACAATTAATGATGAAACTCACTTTTAAATAGCATTTAAACTAACAATTAGCAATACCCATAAACTTAATCAGCCCATAATCACATGATCACGCCCCAAGAATTGGGGTTTTAGCCGAACATCATAAAAAGATAAAAACCGTTGCCAAATAGATTAGCCATCAACTGGGTAAGAGGAATTCAAGCTTTACAATTCTCCAATTCAAAGAAAATTAGAGACCCACTTGTGAAATCTCCAAGTTGAGTCTCAAAACCTTCAAGTTTCCTTAGGAACTTCATAGAAAAATACTTCTAGACTATAAATGAAAATATAATAACAGATGTCCAAAAAATCGATACTAAATTCCATGTTTAAAATATAATTTATAGTCACCGAAAATAAGCCATGAAGGGAGAGTTGGATAAGTAAGTCGTACTCATCAAACCGCTCGGCGAGCCGCCCTTTAACCTATTCCATCGCCTTTTAACCTTGGCATCCAGCATCCTCAAGGTCAGTAACTTTGGCCGATCTATCTTGGCTTCACGAAACTACTCGGCGACCCACCGACTGCTCCTTTTCATTGCCAACTTGGTTCTTTCCTTCAGGGCTTGGCAAACTGGAACTTTAGGTGGTTAGATAAGCCACTCGGCGTCACGTCGAGTGCTCTTGGTGATCCATAGGCTCGCCCTTCTTCATTTCTTTAGCTTGTTTTGTTCCTTTTTGTCTGTTAGTGTCCTTGCTTTATTCCTCAATCCATATACATGAAAATCAAGGATTTAACATCAGTTATTGGCACAAATTAAGTATTTGAGGACACTAAAGCTATAAAAACAAAACCCTAAATGAGTCAAAATTCAGGACTCATCACTCTCAATACCAAGTTTATCATAACCCAAAGTACACCCTAGATGTGATATAGCGTATAATACATCGAGATGCCCTACACAAGACAATTAGCATACATCATACAAGATAATAAAATTAAAGAGTTTAAAAGATAGAATTTCATACAAAAGAGTTTGACAAAATCGGAAGTCTAAACAAAAGCCTCAAATCCATATATTACATCATAAGGGATGTGATTCATACGTAACTCATACATAACATACAAATTCTAAAAATGGAAATAACATAAACGTTATAAAAGAATCTTGGCCCTCGGATCATGAGCACTCATCAATCAGAAAGTAACCTTAGTTTGTTATTGTGGGAAGTTTACCTTAGTCCTTCATAGACCATGTGAGCTATAACATGGAATCCAGTGTTTATCCCACACTGAAAAGATATGTTCCTACTTCCCAAGGTAAGAACTATAAACTTGAGCTAAAGTGGATCCACTAGCTAATGTCTATCTAAGACAAACCTATGGTTGCACATAGTGGTGGGATATAGAGATTTCTACTAGAAACCTATTGAGTTCATGATTTGGACTCATTTAGGGGTTTATTTTAGTAGATTTAGTGTCCTCAAATGCATATTTTGTGCCAATAACTAATGTAAATCCTTGATTTTTAGGTATTTGGATTGAGGAACAAAGCATGGACACTAATGAGCAAAAAGGAACAAAGTAGTTGTAAGAACAAAGAAAAGAAGGCCTGAGGATCGCCTAAACCATTGGACGAGTCGCCGAATGGCCATGATCTCGCCTAATATTCCAATGTGCCAAACCCTGAAGGAGAAAATCAAGTCGGTTATATAAAGGAGCAGTCGGCGAGTCACCGAACGGTTCCGTGATGCAGTGCTATATCGCCCAAAGTTACAGAACTTAAAGTTGTTGAAGGCCAAAGCAAAAAGGCAATGGAACTGACCAAAGAGCGGATCGCCGAGTAGATCGTCAATCCCGACTTATTGTGTCGAATGGTCCTTCGCAGCACATTTTTGGCAACTATAAATACATGTTTGAATTTTTAGTTTAGTATCAGGTTTTTATCTGGTTTTTAATTTAGAATCAGAATTATCAGTTTTTGAGTAGAGAGCTTAGAACTGAGTTTGGAGACAATATTTTCCTTAGCTTTGAAGATTTGTAGATTTCCATTTCTGAGAATTTGGAAGTGGGTGTTTAAGATTCTTCATCTTAGACCTTTGTAAAGATGAAATTAATTGTACCAGTTGATGGAAAACAATTTGGTAACGATTTCTATCTTTTTATGATGTCTAGCTAAATCCCCAATTCTTGGGGTATGATTATGTTATTATGGGTTGATCTAGCTATTGGCTATTGTTAGTTGATAGTGTAAATGTTGTTTAAAATTGATTTCATTCAGTAATTGTAGATTAATCTAAAGGTTTGTAGTTGCAAATGCAACTCTACCTTCATGTTTTTAGCTTGCTCAAGAGAGGTTTTAAAACCAAGATTACTGATTTGATGGTCTGTGGGTATTGGGTTGTCATGGGTTCAACTCGAGAGAGTTAATCCTAAACCCTTTTCCACACATTCAGCTCGAGAGAGTGAATGGACTAAAGCGTAGGCTATTCTTAATTGCTGCTTATTGGTGTTCGAGAGAAACTAATTTGATTCGGGGTAAATTGTTCGAGAGAAAGTTTATCCCCACTAAAGTCTAGCTTATTCACAGATTTACAGCTATTTGCTATTAATTACAATCACCCATTTGTCTACCTTAGCCCATAATCCAATCATATCCCAAGAACCCATCTCTATACTTATTGTTTTCGTGTTATTTGTTGTTGTGTAGTTGATAATTACAATTAAAAAAACCCTGTTATTTGACACTTGTGTTACCCTAAACTTGAACCATGCTTTTATTCGTAAATGTTTTACTTGTGATTGACTTGAACATATTCATGTTTGTCTATTGATTCTCAAATGCGTACCACTCCCTGTGGGATTTGACCCAAACTCACTTAGTTGGGTTATTTTACTGACTAACAATCAGTGGCACTTAGTATTGGAAGAAGTGTCCTAATACATGAAATCAAAATGGCGCCGCCGCCGGGGAGTGGTGTGACTTGAGAATATTTGGTTAATTTGGATTTTGTTCTTGTTAGTTATAGTTGAACTTACTTAATTTTTAGTTTTGGTCTGTGTGTTGTTATTTAGAGCAGCATAAATGAGCATGTCTTGTAGCAATGGTGACCAAATGGACCTCTCCCCACTACAAGAAAGTGGAGATACAACGACATTTTCTAAATGTCGTATTATGATGTTTAAATGTCACAAAAAAATTTACCGACATTTATTTTACAGTTGGACCAAATGTCGTAAATTTTAGTGTCGGGAATTTTTCTGACATTTGGGTAATTGTCGGGAAGAATTTGTGACATTTATTTTGTGACATTTAGGTAAATGTTGAAAAGAATTTGTGTCATTTACTTTGCAACATATATGTAAATGTTGGTAAGATTATTACGACATTTATTTTTTGACATTTATGTGAATGTCGATAAGAAATATGACATTTATTTTTGACATTTAGGTGAATGTCAGTATGAGATATATGACATTTATTTTCGACATTTAGGTAAATGTCAGTATGAGATATATGACATTTATTTTTGACATTTAGGTAAATGTCGGTATGAGATATATATGACATTTATTTTTGACATTTAAGTAAATATCGATATGAGATATATGACATTTATTTTTGACATTTACGTAAATGTCGATATGAAATATATGACATTTATTTTTGACATTTAAGTAAATGTCGATATGAGATATATGACATTTATTTTTTCGACATTTATGAAATATCACTTAAACTTTTTCTGACATTTAGATTAAATGTTGGTAAAACAAATTTCAAGACACTTGCCTTTGACATTTATAAAATGTCACATTTAAATTTCTGACACTTCAGTTAATGTCAACAAATTCTATTATTGAATGTCATAAGAATTGGTGATATTATTTTATATTTTGCTAAATGTCATATTAATATTCTAATGTCGCTACCAAATTTCTTTAAACATCCCAGAAAAATCTATATATAGTTTTTCCAAGACACAAATACATACAAACAATCCGTGCATTCAAAACAATCTTCTTCATGATAAGCAAGAAATATTATATAAAGCAAATTTTTTCTAATATTATAATCAAATAACAAAATAGAAATATAATAAGTTTTCTGTAAAACTAAACAATGTCAAAACAAATTATCTTTTCTATATCAAGTAAAATTGAGATCTAACTAAATATAATAATCTCAACATAAAACCAACTAATTAACTCCTAATTCAAATGGAATTAAAATCTCAGTAAATTTGCAATAAATCTTTATGAAATCGTCAATCCAAAAGTCGAGCATGTTGAAATCGATACTTGACCTCAATTTCCTTAAAAATTCTGTACAAAAAATGCACATAAGAAAATTTATCACTATATAATAATAGAAATTAGATCCCCATTAAATAGAACAATTTGGGATATAAAAAATGACTAATTGATTTTTTCTAAAAACAAAAATATTAAGGAATTGATGCAAAAACATAATTATATACATGAAATTTTCCTCCTTTTGAAAGAAAAGAAAGATCTAGTACTTTTTTTCAAACATACCCACTTTTTTTTATTTGTGCCAACTACGGTAGTTCCAGTCTTGATTATGTTAGCCTGACAAAAAATATTAAATTAATTATTTTGATACTTTACGAAATACAAAACTTAACATTTCATTGAATACATAAGTGTGCCAATTTTTCCAAAAGAAAAATAAAAAAAAGAAAAATACATGATTGCTTCAACAAACACATCAAACACATAGTGCTAGGATAAAGATACAAACATCTTTTTTGATGAAGTAAGAAGAATGTCATTAACAAAGCATCAAGAAGATGCACAAATTACAAAAGAAAGAAATATCAGCTCCCAAAAAGGCAAAAAAAGCTATCTTAA
>JAJOOO010003719.1:0-90110 GCA_029582685.1 Solanum piurae
AATACATCTAACCTATCAGCAAGCAAGACCCAACAATAATATCAACACATATTTGCTAAATCACACCCCAAGAATGGGGTTTTTTAGCCACACATCAAAAGATAGAAATTTATACCTAAATGAGCTTGCATTCAAATGGGTATGAAGATTTAAGTCTTGTTACAGGCCAAGAATGAAGAATTTAAGAGACCCAAGTCCAAATCCTTGAAGATGAAACCCTCTTTTTCTTCAAGTTTTCAAAACCTTCTTCAAACTCCGAGCAAAATAAAAAATACTAAAATAAAATTGTTCTATATTGTAAATATGATCCTAAAATCTGATACTAAGAATGTCTTTCTCAATGATTATTTATAGTTTTCAAAAATATGTGTTGCGGCAGATCATTTGGCGACATTAGTCGAAATCGCTGATGAATTCGGTGATTTGCCCTTCTATGTAGTTCATCACCATCTTGCACCATCCTTTGGCATCGTCATATTCTAGGTCATTGGACGACATAGTATTGTCTCGTGGAACTTCTCGGTGATGCACCGACTGCTCTTTTGTTCCGTCAACTTGATCCTTTCCTTGAGGGCTCATCACATTGGAACAGAAGGCAAAGTGAGACCCTTCACCGATTCGCCAAGTAAACTCGGAAATCTTCAGGCCTTCATTTTCTTGTTCTTTTCAGCCTTTTCGTTCCTTTTTGTGAAGTAGTGTCCCTGCTTTCCTTCAAACTTCAAATGCCTAAAACTTAAGGGTTTTTATCAGATATTGAGATAAAATAAGCATTTGAGGACACAATTTCTATGAACATATATACTTAAATGAGTCCATTTTTTTGACTCATCAACACCCCCAACTTAAACTATTGCTTGTCCTCAAGCAAACTCAAGTTCAGCTGTTCAAAAAGGGTGTCTCAAACAATGCTACACAAGACTCAATCATGAATGTACACAACAAGACTTCAAACTACTTATGCGAAGATTCAATTGTGTACTCAAATATTGAAGTTGTGACACACCATTACCAAAGATTCTCATGCTCACCATACTTTCTACTAATGTAAGTTCAAGATCAACGAAAGTATCTAAATTCCCTCACATAAAGAATGATTCCATATTCACACAGAGAGGCTAATAAATATAAGACCAGGAATCAGATGCAACGCTCACACTCAAAAAGAGGAACACAATGCATATTTTCACCCATAGGTTTGCCCTTACTTTCCAATCGACTTTCGGTTTGGCATACTCAAGATCTAAAAGGTCTTTTCAAGGCTTGTAAAGGGGTTAAGAACAAAGGTATGTTATTTTGGGTCAGTGACTTCTTAATCCTCGTGAGATGTGGTGTTCTCAAAACGTCATTTTTCCTTCCCTTGTCACTTTCTCTTCTAGTGCTTCTAAGTCATCCTTTTATTCACTCTCCATGTATTGCTTGGAAACTCAATTCCGTTGTCACTTTTATTCCACAAATAAATTATATATATATATATATAAATTTTTTTTGGAGGGTTTCCATTTTTTTTTGCAATACCATGGGTTAAAGAGACTTTTTCTTGCACTTCTTGACTTCTCCTTTTCCTTTTCACCACACCCCCAACTTAGGCTTTTGTCCTAAGTTGTCTATTAACTAAACCAAAAATTAAGAGGATTATAGGTAGTGGGTCAAGTAAGGTCTAGGGTTCATCAAGTTTCTTCCAAAGAAAGGTAAGGCTCAAGGGGTGTTCAATAGAGTTTCACACGCTCACGGGTAGGCCACAACAGAGGTATATGTCAAATTTGGCTCACACTCTTTAAAGTTGCCTAAGATCATCTCAAAAGAACACCTTTGTAAATCGATCAGACTAACGGGGCAAATTCTAGGTTTATCTATGCATGGTTCAAAGTAAGCTAATCACATAAGGCATCGACACTTAAGTCAAAAGTACTACACACTTTCGCTAGTGTGCAACAATCATTACAGGAGAATCAATTCGATAAATGGCTAATCACAACAAGATGCAAAAAGTTCACATATTGTCTATGCAACTTCATTTGGTCTCGTCGTAGCCACACATTCATGTTTGTTCAATTGAGAGCACTATTCAAGTCATCAGTATTGATCAAAACCAAGACTTAAATTTTGCAAAAGAACAACCACTTTCAACACATGAGAGGTGGCAAAAAAATTTGGAAAATTTTAAAACTTTTTGGAAAGGTCAAAATCATTTTTATAATTTAAAACAAAAAAGGAGCCATGAACTCAATCATCCACAAAAAGTAGTGTAAATTTTTTTTAAATCAGAACAACCCAAATGTCAACAAAACACGAACATCAATAGAACACAAAAGGTGAGCCTCACCCCACCACAAATAAAAAGTATTTGTTCTCAAATGCAAATAAAGTGTTCAAGAGTACAAGTATAATAAGACATAGATTGAGGTAAAGAAAGGTCCTGTCTATTCAGTCTCTTAATCTGTCTTGGCATTAGTGCCTGGAGTGTTGGTAGCCTGCTTCAGGTTTTCTTTTTCTTTTCTCTCTATGTCAGCTTCTGTAGCGATGTTTTCCTCTACCATTTTATCCAAATCATGAGATGCTCCAAAGGCATGTATTGCATTGACGAACCTTCGAGCCCACGAACAGACAGCAGGGTCAATGGGAATGCTTCTACTGGGTTTTGCTTCCTTGCTCTTGCTCTTTTTAGTTCTTCTGAACTGTTATGCTATTATGTGTCTGGGTGGCATGTTCCTTCTTGCAACCTTTGGTCTGGCCATGTCTGCAAAGTCTTTGAGATAATGTTAGAACATATTTGACAACCAAAGCAAAGGCTTTCATCTGTAGAAATTCTAGATAATCCATTCGGCGTGCTGCCAAATATATTTGGCGAGCCACATAAAATCTGTTGAAGTTCACAGTGCAAAAGAAGTTAGTGGTGCAGATAAAGGACGATTAAGGTGTCGTTCGGTGAGTCACCGAGTACACTTGGCGATCCTGTGCTACTCGCCGAAAGTTACAACAACCACAATAAATAAAGGCGAAATAGGGTACTTAGACTAACCGCAGAGTTGTTTGGCGAGCTCGTCACATCTCACCGAATCACCTATCGTGCCTATTTTTTACCCAAATTTTTTAAATCGTCCCCGCAACCCCCCTAAAAACACAATTTAAGAACAAATAGCACAAATTTAACTAAGACCCTTAACAGACGAA
This sequence comes from Solanum piurae, assembly GCA_029582685.1. Taxonomy (NCBI): domain Eukaryota; kingdom Viridiplantae; phylum Streptophyta; class Magnoliopsida; order Solanales; family Solanaceae; genus Solanum; species Solanum piurae. The sequence goes on from JAJOOO010003719.1 coordinate 3,172, forward strand.
TACCACCCATCACACATTAACTCAACTAGATACATCGGAGAATAGTTTCACAGTTTAAGCAAGGTTATCGAATAACAATCGACACTTAACCAATTCTATCCAATCAGGGAGGTTCAAAAAATCTTAACAATGGCGAAGAGTGTGCAAATGAGTACAATGCTGACAAAATAATTATGGGTATTAAGAGACTAACCTTTTGTACTGATTGAAATACTACCGAGAAGTTAAGCGGCAATGCAATCTGAATCCGGGCACAAAGCAATGAAACAAAATTCTCCAAAAGTGTAAGAAATATAAAAACTAGAGTGCTGGTGTGAGTTTGGACAGATGAAGGGTGGGGGAAAGTGAATGAAGTTGAAACTTTAAAACATTTGGCTTGCAAACACTATCCAGTTTTTGGCCTCTCGGCGACATTAGTCAAGCTCGCCTACTCACTCGGAGGAGCGCCGATTGTTTAGTTTCTTTGCTGATATTTACAGAACCTCTAGTTTACAGGGGTCCAATCAATGGTTTCCCTCGTGATCACCAATATGGTCGGTGATTCGCCAATAATTTCCAAAGCTCACCAAGTTTTATAGACTCTAATGTTTACGATATCTTTAGTCAAACAACAGATAAGATCAGATTTTCCGACCCTTTCGGTGACTCGCCGACTAATTATATTGCTCGCCAATCTGTGCTTTTTTGTTCACTCTCCACACTTCCATCTGCACAATCAACACACCATTATATTAATAAACCAAAAGAATATAATAAATAGTTTTGGGTTGCCTCCCAAACAAAGCCTTAGTTAACGTCGTGGCATGATAAAACACCTTTAAACCTTATTCTTAGGGTTAGCCATGGTATCACTCGGCAAACGCCCTGGCTATCTCGGATTTAGGTGAGACGAGATATGACCCATCTGGATCTTTAACTTCTTGATTGAAATTGAATGTGAGATAATGCTCTAGCTAAGGGTAGACACATCTTCTTTCATTCCTTTTAGCATTTTGTCTAACCCTTCAACTTTGTTGAGGATACGCGAGAGCATATCCTCAGACCTTCCACCGTCCGATTGCTTTGGATTTTGGCGTTCAAGTGGAGGCACATATCTATCATTCTCCCCATCCTTCCAATTTGGATTACGATCCCTCCATTCACGATCACGGTCCTTCCTACCTGCGTCTATAGAACAAACTTAGTTACCACCCTGCCTTGGGTAATTTGAGCAGTAGCCACCACCTTGGTTGGCTAGAAAATTTACCTCCTCCTTATACAAGGCATCAAACTTCATTTCCTCAGGATTAGCTCCTCCGACTCACACAGTGGTAACAGCACGGGCACCGGCCCCCATCACATTTTTGGATAGAATATCAAGTTGCATCATGATTTTGGCCATGCTCTAGTCTCTCTCATTGTCTTTTTCAATATGTTCTTTGTATAGCTTAAAAGTGAGAGGGGATACTTGGTCCTCACGAGTGTACCATTCTCTGTTGATGGTTGTCATACCATCTAAAAGCTGGGTTGCTACTACATACGACTGTTGCATTAAGCCTACGGGTGAGAGTTGGTCAGTGAAACCTTTGTTTATCGAATCCAAACTCCGATAAAAGTATTGAAGTAGCACGTTGTCCGGCAAACCGTGGTTTGGGCATTGTAGCACTAAATTTTTGAACCTTAGCCAAGTTTCATGTAAAGGCTCACCTTCTAGACGTTTAAAGCTCTGAATGCCATCCCGCATTGACATCATCTTTGAGGGAGAGAAAAATTGCACTTGAAATGCGGTTACCAACTCCTCCCAAAAAGTGATTGATTCACGTGGTAGCTCGGCTAGCCACTTGCAAGCCTCTCCCATAAACGAGAAAAGGAATAGCGTTAATCGTACTGACTCTTGAGATATGTTTTTGAATGAGAACGTTCCACACACATCTATAAAATTTTGAAGATGCTCGTGAGGATTTTCATGAGCCAATCCGTTGAAAAGTCCCTTTATTTGCAAGAGTTGCAACGTAGTGCTCGTTATGTGGAACACTGCATTTCCCTCGGCTGGGGGTAAACGGATTTCTCCAACACCTCCTATGAGATGGGGACCATTAAAGTTGGGCTATTGGACATCATTGAGATTTCTGATGTTATCTTGGTGGCCTACTTGTCTACCGTTGCTATCGTTAACACTCTTGCATTCTGAAAATATTCACACAGCAAACAAACAAAACCAAAATTTAGGTAAGTAGACCTCAACTAAGAAGAACAAATATTCTACTAATCTAATAATAATCAAGTAACACTACTCCATGACATCAGTGCCATTTTGATGTTGATGCATAATAAATGACACAACTTCCTGTATGAGTGTTTACGATCGTGGAATAGTATAGTAACCCAACCAAAGGTTGGGGTCGTGTCCCAAGGGAGCGGTTTTGAGAATTAATAGAAAAATAAAATTTAGTTCTAACTAGTCGTAGCTAAATACATTAATGATTAAAAACATTATAAATTAAAGGGGGACACAAAAGTATCAAATATTAATGGGGGTTTTGTGACTAATAAGTAAAAACAACAAAAATAACAAGGAAATCAAGTATGGGGAAGAGTTCTTGGGTGTGACAACAATACAAGTTGAAATAAACAGTTCGGTACATGCTTTTGATAGGAAATTTGCACGAAAATAGTGACTAGATTAAGCTTTAGATGGAAATAAGTTCCCTTTTGGGAAAATTACCCCGTTTCAAATGCATTCCTCTCGGACACCCATTTGCCGCATGAAGGCCAGCCTACTCCTTACCCCACTCACTCTCTCGAGCTGAGTGTTAGGATATGGGACTAAGGCTCAACCTCTCGGGTTGAACTTCATGTTGACCCACTCCTTAGGCCATCCGTCTAGCGGTCTTGGTTTCAAGACCTCTCTCTCGGGCATGCCGAAAACACATGGGTGTCTTTGTATTTACAACTACAAACCCATTAAATTAAACCACAACCACTAAGTGAAATCACCATTAAAATACATCTAACCTATCATCAAGCAAGACCCAACAATAATATTAACACATATTTGCTAAATCACACCCCAATAATGGGGGTTTCTAGCCACGCATCAAGAGATAGAAATTTATACCTAAATCAGCTTGCATTCAAATGGGTACGAAGATTTAAGTCTTGTTACAAGACAAGAATGAAAAATTGAAGAGACTCAAGTCCAAATCCTTGGAGATGAAACCCTTTTTTTTCAAGTTTTCAAAACACTATTCAAACTCAGAGCAAAATTAAAAGTACTAACATTATATTGTTCTATATTGAAAATATGCTACTAAAATCTGATACTAAGAATGTCTTTCTCAACGAGTATTTATAGTTATAAAAAATATGTGCTGTGGCGGATCATTTGGCGACATTAGTTGAAATCGCTGATCAATTCGGTGATTCGCCGTTCGGTGTAGTTCATCGCCATCTTGCACCATTCTTCAGCATCGTCGTTCTCTGGGTCATTGGGTAACAAAGTACTGCCTCGTGGAACATCTCGGTGATGCGCTGAGGAGTCCTTAGATTGGACTCATTTAGGGCTTTATTTTAATAGAAATAGTGTCCTTAAATGCTTATTTTCTATCAATATCTAATAAAAACTCTCAAGTTTCAGGTATATAAAGTTTTAATGGAATCAAGGACACTTAGGCGCAAAAAGGAACAAAAAGGCTGAAGAGAATGAAGAAACAGAAGTATGAGCATCGCCAAGCACACTTGGCGAACCGCCGACTGGACATACTTCACCCTTTGTTACTGTACGCGAAGCCCTGAAGGAAGAGGATCAAAACGGCGATGAAAGGAGCAGTCGGCGTATTGCCGATCAGTTCTGTGAAGTAGAAATATATCGCCCAACGGTCCAGGACGCAAATATGTTGTAGGGAAGAACAGAAGGGCGACGAACTAGACAATGGGCGAATCACCGAGTCGATCGGCAATTCACACCTACCTCGCCGAACGATCCACCGCAACACTATTTTGTAAAACTTCAAATACTAGATCTTTATTAGTTTTAAGGAGTCCGAACGTTATTGTTTTTTTCACTTTTAGAACATCAGTTTTATATTTTTCTCTCAAGTTTGGAGATGGTTTTATGGGAGACTTGAAGAAAGGAGTTCATCTTACCCAAGTTGGAAGTGGGTCTTCTCTATTCTTCTTCCTTTGCTTAAATTAAGGTTTAATTTCTTATACCCATTTGATTTCATTATCATTTTAGGTGTATTTTGTTATCCCTTAATGTGTGGCTAAAAACCCCCATTCTTGGGGTGTGATTTAGAAAATATGTGTTGATATTATTGTTGGGTCTTGCTTTCTGATAGGTTAGATGTATTTTAATAGTGATTTCACCTAGTGGTTGTGGTTTAATTTAATGGGCTTGTAGTTGCAAATACAAAGCCACCCATGTGTTTTCGGCTTGCCCAAGAGAGAGGTCACGAAACCAACACTGCTAGATTGATGGACTAAGGAGTGGGTCGACATCAGGTTCAGCCCGAGAGGGTGATCCCTAGTCCCATATCCGAACACTCACCTCGAGAGAGTGAGTGGGGTAAGGCGTAGGCTGGCCTTCATGCAGTGAATGGGTGTCCGAGAAGAACTCATTTGAAATGGGGTAAGTTGCCCGAGAGGGAACTTATTTCCATCGAAAGCTTAGCCTAGTCACTATTATCTTGCAAATTTCCTATCGAAAGCATGTACCCAATGATTTATATCAATAGATATTGCGGTCACATCCCAAGAACTTCTCCCCATACTTGATATTCCTTATTTTTACTGTTTTTACTATACTTGTGACAAACCCCCAAATCAATATTTAACACTTTCGTGTCACCCCCTTAATTTATAATATTTTTATTCATAAATCTCTTTAGCTACGACTAATTAGAATGAAATTCTAATTAACTACTATATTCACTACCACTCCTTTGGGACACGACCCCAACCCTTGGTTGGGTTACTGTATTATCGAGGATCGTAGACACTCGTACCGTTGGTTAGTGTCATTGGTAATGATAAGTATCTAAATTGTGCTGCTGCCGGGGAGTGGTGTCACGTGTAAATGTAGTCAAATAGAGCTTTTTGTTCTTTTCAGTGTAGTTTTACTAATTTTACTGTTAGTTTTGTTTTTCTTTTTAGTTGTTTGTATGTGCAGGTACCTTAGTATTGCTGAGGGAAGGGGTGGCAAGACGGTTGAGATAAATCAAGGAGTCGAGGGTGACTCCAAGTAAAAGGCACTGGTATCTCAACTAAACGACTTTAAAGGAGGTGGAAAACCAGTGCAAACGCTAAGGGAAGCATTCGCTTCCTCATGAATAAGAAAGCTCTTGGATTGATGAGAAAAAACATATCGATGATACGCTATTGATCATTCTGCTAAAGCTTCATGAGCAAGATAGAATGCTAGAGGCGATGAAGGAGAGCATGAAGGTGTTGAATCTAATGATTGGTTCTCACTCGAGATCAATCAAGGTGATTGAAGATATATTGGACCACGCACTGCTGCATCTCTGCCCTAGCAGTGAAGGAGGGCTGCCTAATGGAGTTAGGTCAAACCCCAATGATGAAGCTTGATTGATAGCTCACGTCGAGCCATGACGTTAAATAAGGTGCTTCTTGGGTGGCAACCCAAGGTCATAAAAATTTAGGATTTTACTTTAATAAATAATGGTGTGTTCATGTTGCAGATAAACCGAGGAAAGTGTGGAAAATCTTAGGTTAGTGAGCAGAAGGTCCATTCCGCGAGTCGCTAAATAGGTCGGTGAGCCCAACTGGATCCGCCGTTTGGCTCAATACAAGGGTTGTACAGAGCCTGTAAAACTCGGCGAACTAGAAAAGTAGCTCGGTGCATCGCCAACTTAATTGGCAATCTCGATGAAGACCCCCGATCTCACCCCCCAGAAAATTGAAGATTTTTAAGAAAGGGTGGGATAAATGACCACTCGGTGGACCGCTGAGTGGGTCGGCGAGTTGACTAACATCGCTGAATGGACAAGAACTTAATGGTTATAGAGTGCAAAAAATCTCAGAATTTTTATATTTTCCCACTCTCCCTCCTTTTAAACTTCTCAACTTCACATCAAGGTAATATTTTCTAGATTATTGCTTGCCTTAAGTATTGTAGTCGATAATTAGTGCTTGGGGTTGGATTCCTTTGCTGCCTAGCATTTCAAAAACAATTTGATCGGCATTAAAGGTTAGTCTCTAAAACCCCGAATTTATTTATTTTTTAAAAAACTTTTGAACTCTTTTGCAATTGTAGTATCAGGTTGACGTGTGATGGGCCTCTCTGATAGTCATAGATTGTCGTGATGCTCTTTTCAAGTCAAAACCTCTACCTAAATTGTCTCAATAATCGAATTCTTTCGTGCTTGTGTTATGATTTTGAATGAACTCAAAATGGGTGTTGCATACTCGATGTTTGGTTGATTGGGTGAAGTCTAAGTAGCCCAAATTTGTGCTAAATAACAAAAATTGCACAATTAAGGAATGGGTGACAACATTCTTAAGTGTAATCGTAGTTAAATGGCCAAAGTTGGCAAACCTGAAGAAGTCTGAGTAGTCCAGGGTGATGGAAAGTATGGGTCTTGTGTAAATTTCGTGTATGCGTGGTTTGATTACGTTATCAGGGGTTACGGGGTTGAATTTGAAAGAAATTGGTTGAAAATAGTCACGTTGGGTAGTTTAGCGAGCTGAATGGAACTCGTCGAACTGCTCGAGGGTTCGCCTAACGTCTCTATTTTGCCTTTAATTGAATGCTGCATGTATTGATTGATTTGTTACTTTTGGCGGTAGATATGATGTCGCCAAGCGCACTCGTCGACTCACCGAAAGTCTCTTTATCTACACCTTTTTCTGCACCCTTGTACCATCTATGCATCATTTTCATCGAAGCACTTAAATCGATGTGCACTTCACCAACTGTTTTGGTGAAGCAATTCTACACCCAGGACTCCCCTGCCTCTGTTTAAATACTGTCTAACTTTGGCTCAAAGTCTTTTTACAGAAATGGCTAGACCAAAGGTCGTAGGGAGAGATATGCCACCCTGACATATAAGAGCAAGAGATTTCAAAAGAGACAAAAAGATAGTAGAATTGGCAAAAGAGAGAAGAGAAGTAAGAAAGCAAGCTCCAATAGAAGGGTCCCATTGATCCCACTATTCCTTCGTGGAAACGTGGAGTCTACATGGCTATAAACTCTTTTTTGGTGAGCCATGACGGGGACATAATGGTTGCTGCTAACATCACTGCAAGAGCTAATGCAAATGAACAAAATAAGAACCAAAATGACAACCTGGAGACCATTGTTGAATTTCAGGCTAATGCATCGGGCAACAATACCCCGACAGATGGAGCAAGCGTGTAGACAGGATCCCTTCTTTACCTCTTTCTCTGTTCTTTCTTTACTTTAACTGTTGAATACTTATAAATTGCATTTGAGGACAAACGCCTTTTATTGTGGTGGGGTGAGGCTCACCTTTGTTTGCTTGTTATGGATATTTGTGTTTTTGTGTACATTTGGGTTGTCTGTTCCTTTTTATTTTAGCTTATTCTGCTTTTCGTGGATGCTTGAGCTTATGGCTCCTTTATGTTTTTAATTTTTCAAAAGATTTTGACCCTTCGGAAAAAAATTCATTTTTAGAAAATTTTCGCCACCTCTTGTGTTGGAAGTGGTTGTTCGCATACAAATTCGAGTCTCGATTTCGCTCAAATACCGATTACTTAAATAGTTCTCTCAATCAAAAAAACATGAATGTGAGGCTACAATGAGACCAAATGAATTTGCATAAGCAATATGTGAACTCTTTGCATCTCGTTGTGATTAGCCATGCATCAAATTGATTCTCGTGTGATGACCATTGCACACTAGCAAAAGTGTGTAGTCTTGTTTGACTTTAGTGTCGATGCCTTGTGTGATGAGCTTATTTTGAACCATGCATGAATACACCTAAAATTTTCCCTATTAGTCCAATTGATTAAGTAAGGCTTGCTCTTGACATGATCTTAGGCAACTTTTGAAGAATATGAGCCAATTTGACATGTACCTCTTTTGTGGCCTACCTTGTGAGCGTGTGAACCTCTCTTGAGCACCCTTTGAGCCTATCCTTCTTTGGAAGAAACTTGATGAAAACTTAGAACTCTCTTCATCCTTTACCTAGAATACTCTTGACATGTGTTTAAGTGAATAGCCAACCTAAGCCAAAATCCTAAGTTGGGATGTGATGAAAAGGAAAAGGAAGAAATCAAGATGTGCAAGAAAAAGTCTCTCTTAACCCATGGTATAGCAAAACAAAATGGAAACCCTCCATATAAAAAAAGAAGAAGAAAAAGAAAGAGAAAAGAAAACAAAGTTGTGAAATTAAGTGCGAAAGAGATTGGGTTTCCAAGAAATCCATGGGAAGTAAATAATAAGATGACTATAAAGCACTAGAAGAAAAATTGATGAAGAAGAAAAGAAGGATGTGTTGCGAGCACCATATCTCATGAGGATGAAAGTCACTGAGCCCAAATGACCATACCTTTGCACTCAGCCCCATTACAAGCCTTGTAAAGACGTTTTTGATCTTGGGTGAGCCGAACCGAAGGTTGATTGGAAAATAAGGGCAAACCTATGGGTGAAAGCATGCATTTTGTTCCTCTTTTTGAGTGTCAGCGTTGCATCTGATTCTTGAGGTTTAAATGATTAGACCTTTGTGTGTGAATATGGAATCATCATTTGTGTAAGGGCATTCAAATACTTTTGTTGAGCCTGAACTTGCATTAGTAGAAAGTATTGCGAGCTTGAGATTCTTTGATAATGGTGTGTCACAACTTGAATCTTTGAGTACAAAACTGATCTTTGCATGAGTAGTTTGAGTCTTGTTGTGTATGTTCATGGTTGAGTCTTGTGTAGCACTGTTTGAGACATCCTATTTGAACTGCTGAACTTGAGTTTTACTTGAGTACAAGCAAAAGTTTAAGTTGGGGGTGTTGATGAGTCCTCAAATTGGACTCATTTAGGGCTTTATTTTAATAGAAATAGTGTCCTCAAATGCTTATTTTCTCTCAATATCTGATGAAAACTCTCAAGTTTCAGGTATTTGAAGTTTCAATGGAATCATGGACACTTAGGTGCAAAAAGGAACAAAAAGGCTGAAGAGAACGAAGAAACTGAAGCCTGAGCATCACCAAGCACACTTAGCGAATCGCCGACTGAACATACTTCGCCCTTTGTTCCAGTACGCGAAGCCCTGAAGGAAGAGGATCAAAAAGGCGATGCAAGGATCAGTCGGCGTATCGCCTATCAGTTCCGCGAAGTAGAAATATATCGCCCAACGGTCCAGGATGCAAAGATGATTTAGGCAAGCAAAAAAGGGCGACAAACCAGACAATGAATGAATCGCCGAGTCAATCGGCGATTTCCACTTACCTCGTCGAACGATCCACCGCAACACTATTTTGTGAAACTACAAATACTAGCTCTTTATTAGTTTTAAGGAGTCCAAACATTATTGCTAATTTTCACTTTTAGAACATCAATTTTAATATTTTTCTCTTAAGTTTGGAGAGGGTTTTGTGGGAGACTTAAAGAAAGGAGTTCATCTTCCCCAAGTTAGAAGTGGGTCTTCTCTATTCTTCTTCCTTTGCTTAAATTAAGGTTTAATTTCTTATACCCATTTGATTTCATTATCATTGAAGGTGTATTTTGTTATCCCTTGATGTGTGGCACAAAAAACCCATTCTTGGGGTGTGATTTAGCAAATATGTGTTGATATTATTGTTGGGTCTTGCTTTCTGATTGGTTAGATGTATTTTAATGGTGATTTCACCTAGTGGTTGTAGTTTAATTTTAATGGGTTTGGAGTTACAAATACAAAGCCACCCATGTGTTTTCGGCTTGCCCGAGAGGGAGGTCGCGAAACCAAGACGGCTAGACTGATGGCCTAAGGAGTGGGTCGACATAAGGTTCAGCCCGAGAGGGTGAACCCTAGTCCTACATCCTAACACTCACCTCGAGAGAGTGAGTGGGTTAAGGCGTAGGCTGGCCTTCATACGGCAAATGGGTGTCCGAGAGCAACCATTTGAAATAGGGTAAGTTGCCCGAGAGGGAACTTATTTCCATCTAAAGCTTAGCCTAGTCACTAATATCTTGCAAATTTTCTATCGAAAGCATGTACCCAACGATTTATATCAATATATATTGCGGTTACATCCCAAGAACTTCTCCCCATACTTGATTTTCCTTATTTTTATTGATTTTACAATACTTGTGACAAACCCCTTAATCGATATTTGACACTTTCGTGTCACCCCCTCAATTTATAATGTTTTTATTCGTAAATCTCTTTAGCTATGACTAATTAGAATGAAATTCTAATTAACTACTATTTTCACTACCACTCCCTTGGGACACGACTCCAACCCTTGGTTGGGTTACAATATTATCAACGATCGTAGACACTCACACCGTAGGTTAGTGTCGTTGGTCACGATAAGCATCATGCGCCGACTACTCTCTTTTTTCGCCGACTTCATCATTTCCTTCAGGGCTCAGCACACTGGAAGAAATGGCGAAGTGAGACCCTTCGGCGATCTTCATGCCTTCATTTTCTTGTTCTTTTCAGCCTTTTGATTCCTTTTTGCGAAGTAGTGTCCCTGCTTTTCTTCAAACTTCAAATACTTGAAACTTAAGGGTTTTTATCTAATATTAAGATAAAATAAGCATTTGAGGACACAATTTTTATTAAAATATAGCCCCAAATGAGTCCAATTTGTGGACTCATCACTTGCCTAAGGTAGAACTCATGTTTGGTAGCCTAGGTTGAACCACTAGCTAAAGACCTATGTGGGCACATAGTTACAGGATATAGAGATTGCTTCTAGAAACCTGAACTAACTCACGTAAAAGGTTTCCATCACATGAGATAACTATTTTTGAAAGTCGGACTAACTGACGTAAAAAATTTCATCTCATTTTCATATCCACTTGGTGCTAAGCATAATTTCCTTTAAATCATGTTAAGTCTTTATTTAAATTCATGGTCATGGAAGAATTCCCTAGAACTCAAACCAACATGGTATCATGATAGCTGTTAGATTCAATAGGTGAGAATAGCCTTTCAACCTTTGAATTATTACTATGTGAGTAAACCTTTCACATCATGTTGATAGTGTGTTCATGAGAATAACCTTTCAATCAAGATAACCATATTCATAAATAATGCATGCATAATAATGTGTAAGGGTATAGAGGATAGTGACCTTTCAATAAATACCACAATTACACCATAATCATAGAATCTTCATTCTCAACATAAATCTTGAAGCACATGCATAATTCTCACATTCATGTACAATTCTAATAATTCACCCTTCAAGGATTATGAATCACATTCAACCCAACATCTAAAATTTCTACATTAGATATGGGTAATAAGATAATTCAATCAATTCAATTAATCTAAACAAAACCCATTTACATGCTTCTAAAGTCAATCAACCCACATTAAGATCACTATTTAGAAATATAGGGAATCCATGGGTTCTTGAGGGAATTTCACCATAATTTAACCATAAATCATCAATTCAATAATAACCCAACATAATTGAACCATTGAAAACGATTTTAAAGAGAACCCATGATATTCGAATAAAACCATAATTTTTGGGGAAATTGTAAGATTTGAAATCAAGTTTTGAAGGGGCTCCATGGGTGAAATCTAACCATGGATGAAAACTATCATACCTTGATGAAGAGTCTTCAAAGAATATGATGAAAATACCTTGATTTTTTCAAGCCCAAGCTTTAATTTTAATCTTCTTCTTCTTGGGGTTTTAGAGAAAGAAATATTGTAAGGAAAATGAAATTTTGATTTTGGTTTGGATCTTTGTGAAAATCCTTTTGTTTGGGTGTTTATTGACTTAAAATACCTTATATATTTATTTGAAAATAATATAAAATAGACCCACTTAAATTGGAATTAAAATAAAATTACCCAATTACCCCCTTGCCCCCATGTGTGGACTGCCTATGTGCCTAAAGCAAAGTTCACGTGGGCTTTCACGGGAAATGGGCTGCTCCACGTGCCATGGTCCCTCCCTTGGTCTTGTGCCTTTGTCTTGTGGAGCTAAGGCATGTTCCATGAGGGTCTCCACATGTTGTGGACCCAAACGTGAATTGTGCCTACTGTCCACAGGGCTAAGGCAATCTTCACGGAGGCTCTCCACGGGCAGTTAAATGCTCTACGCCTCGTGGACCCTCGCGTGGACTAGCCTCTTCGCCCAAATGGCTAAGGGAAAGTTCAAGAGATGTCTTCCAAGGGCAGTGGAGCTTTGCACGCTCCATGAACCCTCACTTGAACTAGCCTTCTTGGCTACACGCCTAAGGCATTGGTTCACGAGGCCTTCAATAGGTAGTGAAGGATTTCACGCTCTGTGAAGCTCCACCTAACCAATGCCTTTTGCCGACACTGCTAAGGCAAAGTCCATGAGTGCTTTCCACGGGCAATGAAGGCTTTCACCTACCGTGAAGCCTCGTGTGGAAGTGTACTTAGCCACATTTTTGGGGGCTAATTTAGGGTCCTCCTGAAGGACCCTTTGTTGGTCCTTGAGGGTCGTATCTTGATGTTTAACCCCTAAAATCATTATTCTAAGTACAGGGAGCCATTTTACAAATCTAAACGACGCATCAAACTCTAAAACTCATACGTAAGGCTCTAGGTTCACCTACTAATCATCCGGGTGTTACAATCTCTCCATGGGGTTCTCCCTTGTTGTTTGTTAGTAAGAAAGATGGGTATCTTCGGATGTTCATTGATTATCGTCAATTGAATAAAATGACCAATGAAAATAAGTATCCTCTTCCAAAGATAGATGATTTGTTTGATCAACTTCAAGGAGCGAGTTACTTCTCTAAGATTGATCTTCGTTCGGGTTATCACCAATTGAGAGTGAGAGGGAATGATATTCCAAAGATGGCCTTTAGAACTCAGTATGGTCATTATGAGTTCGTGGAAATGTCGTCCGGATTGAATAATGCTCCAGTGGTATTTATGGATTGGATGAATACAATGCTTAGACAATACATTGATCTGTTCGTAATTGTGTTTATTGATGATATTTGTATCTATTCCAGGAGTGAGAATGAGCATGTTGACCATTTGAGAATTGTTTTGCATGTTCTTAAGCCCGATAAATTTTTGCAAAGTTTGGCAAGTGTGAATTTTGGTTAAGGTCCATAACTTTCCTCGGTAATATTGTGTCAAGCAAGGGTACTGAGGTAGATCCTAAGAAGACGGATGCGGTCAAGAGTTGGCCTAGACCTGTAACCCTTTCTGATATTAGAAGCTTCTTGGGTTTGGCCGGTTACTATAGAAGGTTTGTTGAGGGATTTTCTTCCACTTCTTCTCCTTCTATGGATTTGAATCAAGAGAAGGCTAAATTTGCCTGGTCAGAAGATTATGAGAAGAGTTTTCATGAGTTGAAAGATAGACTTACCTCCGCTCCGATATTGACCTTAACGGAAGATACATATGGTTTTGTGGTGTATTGTGATGCCTCTAGAGTTAGGTTGGTGATTTCTTATCATGACCAACCACACTAACCTACGGTTTGAGTGTCTACGATCGTGATAATATAGTAACCGAACCAAGGGTTGAGGTCGTGTCCCAAAGGAGTGGTAGTGAAAATAGTAGTTAAACTACAATTTTATTCTAATTAGTTGTAATTTAAGAAATTATCGAATAAAAACAAAGTAAATTCGATGGGTGACGCAAAAGAGTTAAATATCGATGGTTTTTTTTTCCACAAGTAGTAAAAACAACAAAAATAAAGAGAAAATCAAGTATGGAGAGAAGTTCTCGTGGTGTGACCGCACTATATATTGATAGAAATCGTTGGATACATGCTTTCGATAGGAAATTTGCAACATAATAGAGACTAGGCTAAGTTTTAGATGGAAATAAGTTCCCTCTCGGGCAACTTACCCCATTTCAAATGAGTTCCTCTCGGACACCCATTTGTTGCATGAAGGCCAGCCTACTCCTTACCCCACTCACTCTCTCGAGCTGAGTGTTAGGATATGGGACTAGGGCTCACCCTCTCAGGCTGAACCTCATGTCGACCCACTCCTTAGGCCATCAGTCTAGCGGTCTTGTTTTCACGACCTCTCTCTCGGGCAAGCCGAAAACATATGGGTGGTTTTGTATTTGCAACTACAAACCCATTAAATTAAACCACAACCACTAGGTGAAATCACCATTAAAATACATCTAACCTATCAGCAAGCAAGACCCAGCAACAATATCAACACATATTTGCTAAATCACACCCCCAAGAATGGTGGTTTTTATCCACACATCAAGAAATTAGAAATTACACCTAAAATGATACATGAAATCAAGTGGGTATAAGAAATTAAACATTAATATAAGCAAAGGAGGAAGAATGGAGAAGACCCACTTCCAATTTGGGTCTTGAAAGCTAATGTAAAAAGCTAATGTAAAAATTACAATAATGTTCAGACTTGAATGTTTCTCTCTAATTTTCCACACAAAAACTAGTAAAGAGTTTAGTATTTATAGACTTCAGAAAATAGTGCTGGCGGATCGCTCGATGAGGTTAGTCGCGAATGCCGAATTACTCGGCGATTCGCCCTTCTTCTAGTTCATCGCCGTTTGTTCTTTGCCTTCAACATCTGTACGTTCTGGATCATTGGGCGGTATACTTGTGCTTCGTTGAACTGATCGGTGAAACGCCGACTGCTCCTTTCATCGTCTTTTTGATCCTTCTCTTTCAGGGCCTCGCGTACTGGAACAAAGGGCAGAGTGCATCCCTTTGGCGAATCGCCAAGCATGCTTGGCGATGTTCATGCTTCACCTTCTTCGTTCTTTTCAGCCTTTTTATTCCTTTTTGCGCCTAAGTGTCCATGCTTCCACTAACATTTCAAATACCTGAAACCTAAGTGTTTTCATCATATATTTAGACTAAATAAGCATTTGAGGACACTATTTCTATTAAAATAAAGCACTAAATGAGTCCAATTTGTTGACTCATCAACACCCCCAACTTAAACTTTTGCTTGTCCTCAAGTTCAAATAGGATGTCTAAAATAGTGCTACACAAGACTCAATCATGAATTTACACAAGAATAATTCAAACTACTTATGTGAAGATTCAACTGTGTACTCAAAGATTCAAGTTGTGACACACCATTACCAAAGATTCTCATACTCGCAATACTGGCTACTAATACAAGTTCAAGCTCAACAATAGTATCTAAATTCCCTCACACAAAGAATGATTCTGTATTCACACACATAAGTTAATCAATTTAAGATCAGGAATCTGATGCAATGCTCACACTCAAAAAGAGGAACACAATGCATGTTTTCACCCATAGGTTTGCCCTTATTTTCCGATCGACCTTTGGTTCGGCTCACTCAAGATCAAAAAGGTCCTTCGAAGGCTTGTAATGGGGCTGAGTGCAAAGGTATGGTCATTTTAGGCTCAGTGACTTTTTCTTCATGTTATGTGGTTTTCTCAAGATATCCCCTTCTTTTCCTTTATCAATTATTCTTCAAGTGCTTCTAAGTCATCTTTTTATTCACTCTCCATGGATTACTTGGAAACCCAATTTCTTTTTGCACTTTTATTCCACATCTTTTTCCTTTTCATTCTTTTCTTTTCTTTTTCTTTTCCTTTGTTTTTTATATATGGAGGGTTTCCTTTTTTCCGCAACACCATGGATTAATGGAGACTTTTATTGCACTTCTTTACTTCTCCTTTTTATTTTCACCACACTCCCAACTTAGGCTTTTTGCCTAAGTTGGCTATTCACTAAACCACAAATCAAGAGGATTATAGGTAGTGGGCCAAGTAAGGTCTAGGGTTCATCAAGGTTCTTCCAAATAAAGGTAAGGCTCAAAGGGTGTTCAAGAGAGTTTCACATGCTCACGGGTAGGCCACAAAAGAGGTATATATCAAATTGGCTCACACTCTTCAAAAGTTGCCTAAGATCATCTCAAGAGCACACCTTACTAAATCAATCAGACTAACGGGGAAAATTCTAGGTTTATTCATTCAAGGTTCAAAGTAAGCTCATCACACAAGGCATCGACACTTAAGTCAAACAAGACTACACACTTTCGCTAGTGTGCAACGGTCCTTACAAGAAAATCAATTCGATAAATGACTAATCACAATGAGATGCAAATAGATCAGATATTGTCTATGCATCTTCATTTGGTCTCGTCGTAGCCGCACATTCATGTTTGTTCGATTGAGAGCACTATTTAAGTCATTGGTATTGATCAAAACCGAGACTTGAATTTGTACAAGAACAACCACTTTCAGCACAAGAGGTGGTGAAAAATTTTAAACATAATTTTTTTCCGGAAAGGTCAAATATATTTTGCAATTAAACCCAAAATCATAAAGGAGCCACAAGCTCAAACATCGACGAAAAGCAGTATATACTACAATTAAAAATGGGCAACCCAAATGTCCACAAAAGCACGAGTGTCAACACAAAAGGTGTGGGCCTCACCCCACCACAAATAAGAACATTTGTCCTCAAATGCAAGTGATAAATATCCAGCAGTAAAAATAAAGAAAAATTGAGAGGGAAGTAAAGAGGGGATCCTGTCTACACTTGCTTCATCTGTCGGGGAATCTTTGCCCGATGCATTAGCCTGAAATTCGAAAATGGTCCCTGAATTGTCATTCTGGGTCGTATTGTGTTCATTTTCCCTAGCTTCTACTGCGATAATAGCTGCAACCATTCCGTCCAATTCATGGCTGGCAAAAAAGGAGTTTATAGCCGTATAAAATCCACGTTTCCACAAAGGAATAGTGGGATCAATGGGGATCCTCCTGCTGGAACTTGATGTCTTACTCTCTCTTCTTTCTTTGGCCAGTTCTACTATCTTTTTGTCTCTTTTGAAATCTCTTGCTCTTATATGTCGGGGTGGCATGTCTCTCCCTGCGAGCTTGGTCTACCAATTTCTTCGATACTGATTAAAATGCTACTGAAATACTAGGCAACAATGCAATCCGAATCTAAGAACAGTTCGACAACTAGAATACTCTAAAAGAAATTGCAAGAAATATAGGACTAGAGTGCTGGTGTGAGTTTGTGAAGAGAGAAAAAGTGAAGGAAACTGAGTGAAGTAGAAATTTTAAACCTTTGGCTTGCAAAAACCGTCAAGCTTCCGCCCATTTGGTAAAATTAGTCAAGTTCGCCCAATCATTCAGCGGCACGCCGAATGTTTTACTTCCTCACCGAATTTAGCAGGGCCTTTAGTTCATGTGGGAATTCCAATGGCGATCTTCGTCGAGATCGCTAACTAGGTGAGCAATGCACCAATAAATTCCTCACTTCGCCGAGTTTTACATATTCAACCTTAAAGATGTCTTGAGTCAAACAACGGGATATATCGGGTCCGCCGAACCTATCGGCCATCCGCCAACTGGACCAGTTACTTGCCTCCATATACTTTTTCAAACCACTTCCCTTACTTCAACCTGTACAAACAACACACCATTATTTTACCAAGAAACAAACAATAATTAAAAAGGGTTTTGGGTTGCCTCCCAAACAGCGCCTTAGTTAACACCGTGGCACGACGCAAGTCACTCCTTTAAGCTTCATTATTGGGGTTCACCACACCATCACCAGGCAACTCCTTATTTTCCTACAAGTGGAACAGTAGAAACTCTTGACCCATGATGTTCTCGAGCACTTGGACAACTTTGGAATGAGACCAAATCATTTGTTTCATTCCTTCAATGTAAATTATCATTTTTTCTAATGCTCTATCTTGCTCGGTCACCTTAAGGAGAATGGTTGAAAGCACTCCCTCAATGCATTTTACTTCATGATTCTTGAGGCTCTTTCGCTCATGAGGAGGAATACACATATCGTTCCTCTTGCACTAAGCTTTGACCTTCATCATCTTTTTGGCCAACTCATCCATCTGAGTCATTAGCGTGGCCAACATGAAGTCCTTTTCTACTTCTTGATTCATTTTAGCCATGGTGTCAAGTAGTTCAACTGTTTCTGCGTATGGCTGCCCTGCAAGACCGCCCGAAATGAGGTTGTCAACCAATCTCTTGATTCCGGGGCCAAGACCTTTGTAGAAACAATCAATGAGTATTATGTTGGGAAATTCATGACTCGGGCATTGAGTGATCAGTCCTTTAAACCTAGCCCATGAATGGTGAATCCTTTCACCATCTAATTGATTGAAGGTTAGGATTTTATCCCGACTTACCATTACCTCTAATGTAGGCCATTCTATCTTCTCGCATGTACTACGCGACATACTCACCTTAATCAATAACAACAAAAGAAAAACAAAATAGAACGTAAGTAAAAACTACAACTAAAATGAAACGAAATCTCTGCTTAACTATATCTTCACGTGACACAATTCCCCACCAGCGGCGCCATTTTGATTGCTTATCGTGGACAACAACACTAACCTATGGTTCGAGTGTCTACGATCATTGATAATATAGTAACCCAACCAAGGGTTGGGGTCATGTCCCAAGGGAGTGGTAGTGAAAACAATAGTTAAACTAGAATTTTATTCTAATTAGTTGTAGTTTAAGAAATTATCGAATAAAAACAAAGTAAGTTCGGTGGGTGACACAAAAGTGTCAAATATCGATGGTTTTTTTTTGTCACAAGTAGTTAAAACAACAAAAAAAAAGAAAATAAAGTATGGAGAGAAGTTCTTGGGGTGTGACCGCAATATATATTGATAGAAATCGTTGGGTACATGCTTTCGATAAGAAATTTGCAAGATAATAGTGACTAGGCTAAGCTTTAGGTGGAAATAAGTTCCCTCTCGGGCAACTTACCCCCTTTCAAATGGGTTCCTCTCAGACACCCACTTGCCGCATGAAGGCCAGCATACACCTTACCCCACTCACTCTCTCAAGCTGAGTGTTAGGATATGGGACAAGGGCTCACCCTCTCGGGCTGAACCTCATGTCGACCACCTCCTTAGGCCATCAGTCTAGCGGTCTTGGTTTCGTGACCTCTCTCTCGAGCAAGACGAAAACACATGGGTGGTTATGTATTTGCAACTACAAACCCATTAAATTAAACTACAAACACTAGGTGAAATCACCATTAAAATACATCTAACCTATCAACAAGCAAGACCCAATAATAATATCAACACATATATGCTAAATCACACCCCAAGAATAGGGTTTTTTAGCCATATATCAAGAAATAAGAAATTACACCTAAAATGATAATGAAATAAAGTGGGTATAAGAAATTAAACATTAATATAAGAAAATGAAGAAGAATGTAGAGGACCCATTTCCAATTTGGGGAAGATAAGCTCATGCTCTATTCAAGTCTCCCAAAAACCCTCTCCAAACTTGAGAGAAAATATGAAAGCTAAAGTAAGAATTACAATAATGTTCATACTCTAATGTTTCTCTCAAATGTTCGACACAAAAACTAGTAAAGAGTTTAGTATTTATAGACTTCAGAAAATAGTGTTGGCGGATCGCTCGATGAGGTTAGTTGTGAACGCCGAATTACTCGGCGATTCACCCTTCTTCTAGTTCATCCTCATTTGTGCTTTGCCTTGAGCATCTGTGCATTCTGGATCATTGGGTGGTATAATTTTGCTTCGCGGAACTGATCGGGGAAATGCCGACTGTTTCATTCATCGCCTTTTTGATCCTTCTCTTTCAGGGCCTCGCGTACTGGAACAAAGGGCGGAGTGCATCCCTTCGGTGAATCGCCAAGCATGCTTGGCGATGCTCAGGCTTCAGCTTCTTCGTTCTTTTCAGATTTTTTGTTCCTTTTTGCGCCTAAGTGTCCATGCTTCCACTAACACTTCAAATACATGAAACTTAACTGCTTTTATCAGATATTTTGACCAAATAAGCATTTGAGGACACTATTTGTATTAAAATAAAGCCCTAAATGAGTCCAATTTGTGGACTCATCAGTTGGGATGTATGCTTATGCAAAATTGTAAGGCAACTTAATATCAATGAGAAGAATTATCCTACTCATGGCCTTGAGTTAGCAGCGGTTGTTTTTGCCTTAAAAATATGGAGGGATTATTTGTATGGGGTTCATGTTGATGTTTTTAGCAATCACAAAAGTCTACAATATGTGTTTAGTCAAAAGGATTTGAATCTTCACCAAAGAAGGTGGCTAGAACTCTTGAAGATTTATGACACGAATGTCCTTTATCACCCCGGTAAAGCTAATGTGGTAGCGGATGATCTTAGTAGATTTTCAATGGAAAGTGTGGCTCATGTTGACGAAGAAAAGAAAGAGTTGGTTCGTGATGTTCATAGGTTGGCCCGGTTAGGTTTTCAACTAGTGGATTCCACCAAGGACGGTGTCATGGTCCATAATGGTTCTGAATCATCCTTTTTAATGGATGTTAAGGCTAAGCATGGTCTTGATCCCATTTTGGTTGAGTTGAATGTGGCGGTACTCAAGAAATCCATCGAGGCTTTCTCCCAAGGGGGAGATGGGGTACTTAGTATCAAGGACGTTTATGTATTCTTAATGTTGATGACTTGACGAAAAAAATCCTACAAGAAGCCCATAGTTCTCAGTATTCTATTCAACCGTGATCCACCAAGATGTACCATGATTTACGAGAAGTCTTTTGGTGGAATGGGATGAAGAAAGATATTGTAGAATTTTTGTCCAAGTGTCCGAATTGTCAACAAGTGAAGGTTGATCACCAAAAGCCGGGAGGTTTTTACTAAGACATTGCAATTCCTTCTTGGAAATGGGAAGACTTGAATATGGTTTGCCTCGCTCCCGGTGACAACATGATTCAATATGGGTAATAGCAGATCGGATGATGAAATCAGCTCATTTCCTTGCCATCAAGGTTTCGTATTTATCAGAGGATGATGCCATGATTTATTTGAGAGAGATGGTAAGGTTGCATGGTGTGCCTTTGTCTATCATTTCCGATCGTGGTACCCAATTCACTTGTCAATTTTGGAAATCTTTCCAAAAGGGTCTTAGTACTAAGGTTAGGCTTTACACGGCTTTCCATACCCAAACTGATGGGCAAGCGTAGCGTACTATCCAAACTTTTGATGATATGTTGAGGGCTTGTGTGATCAATTTTAAGGGAAATTGGGATTACCAGTTTCCATTGACGGAATTTGCCTATATAAATAACTACCATTCAAGTATAGGTATGGCTCCGTTTTAGGATATTAATGGTAGGAGGTGTATATCTCCTATAAGTTGGTTCGATGTGAGTGAAGTTGCTTTGATAGTTCCTGAGCTAGTCAACGAAGATATTGATAAAGTTCGGCTTACTAGAGAAAGGTTAAAAATGGCTCAAAGTCGATAAAAATCTTATGCCGATGTTAGAAAAATGGATCTTGAGTTTAATCTTCATGATTGGGTTTACTTGAAAATCTCACACATGAAGGGTGTAATGAGATTTGGTAAGAGAGGGAAGCTTAGTCCCCAGTATCAAATTTTGAGACGTATTGGTAAGGTTGCCAATGATATAGACTTGCCAAATGAGTTGGCATCGGTGAATCTACTTTTTCATCTCTCTATGCTTAAGAAGTGTGTTGGAGATCCGACATACACAATTTACCTAGAAGGGTTGGGAGTTGATGAATGTCTCTCTTATGAGGATTTCCGATTGAGATTTTGGACCGGCAAGTTTAGAAGTTAAAGAATAAGGAAGTTGCTTTCATAAAATTGTTGTGGGGGAATAATTTAGTTGAGGGTGCTACTTGGGAGGCCGAGGCCAATATGAAGTCCCGATATCCTCATATGGTTCCTTCTACTCCTACCCTAACTTGATGTAATGAGTTCCTCTTGGTTTGTCTTATATTTTGGATTCATGTGTGTTTGTATGTGTCTCAAGGTTTCCTTAAGTTATGCATCTTCATAAATGCTTATGTTTTGAAAGAAAATGAATTATGTCTATTTTCCTCATGTCGTTATGCATCAAGTATGAGTTGTCGATATGCGTCATGAGATGATTGTTCAATATGCATTAGCTATGCTTTTTTTTAGAATGAATTGCATGAAGACTTCATGAGATTGTGGTGAGCATGCTTTTGAGCTTGGAGAAAGTAGTTCCTCCTAGAACATGAGAAATGTTTAAATGTTTCATGCATAAGGAGTTGTTAGATGTGGTTCCTACTTCCTTGTGATGCATTGAGTGTGATTGGTATGGAGTTGATGTTTCCTCATTTGTTTTGTACATTTTTATAATGTTGCATGCATGGTGGGCTGTTAGTCTCTAGTCTCAACTTTCGTAAGGTGTCTAGAGCATCATTTGAGGATGAATAATACCAAGGGGGAGATATTGTAATACCCCATGTCCAAAGATACACATTTTGCTGCTTTCCAGGTGCTAGTATATCCAACAACGCCGACCACCCACGGCCCGTGGTGTGGACCACGGACTGTAGGTGTTGTCTGTGGTTGGTGCCCTAGAATTCCAAGTTTCTGATCTCTATCAACGGTCCACAAGGACGGTCCGTGGGTCAGACCATCGTCGTCGACTGGGTCCTTCATTGGGTACTCAGGAATGGTCCAAGCATAGACCACGGAGGGGACCTACGGACCATAGGTTGGTCCACGCCCCGTGGTCCAGTGGCCGTAAGGCTAGGCCAAACTATCTTACCACCAACCATGGTTTCCCAGGACAGATTGTGGGTCAATCCACGACCCGTCGACTGGTTCCGTAGGTTGAGAGGTCGGAGGCAGTTGGTAGTTTACTTATGAGCGGTTGGATCGGTTCCTAATTAACTAATTCCTATACTATGTAATTTTTCCTACATTTAGAACTCATATATAAGTCTTTGAACTCCTAGATTATACCCATTTAATTCATTCTAGCAAAAATCCCAAAAGAAAAACCAATTCCTCTCAAATTTTCTCTCTCTCGAACTTGAAGAAGAAGAAGAAGAAGAAGGTTTCACCTAGGGTTTCAAGGTCAAGGTTCAATTCATGTATTGAAGATTAACATTGGGCTTTGTTATTGAGGTATGATAGCTTTCATCCAGGGACTACTTGCATCTATGGAGTTCCTTCAAAATTCAATTCCAAAAGGAAGATAGGAATCCCCCATTTGTTACAGTTTGATTCAAAAGTCATGGGTTCCTTTCAAACTTTATTCTAATGGTAGAATTATGTTATTATAAGCATGAATTGATGATTTATTATTGTTTTATGATGTATCCCTGTCATGACCCATGGGTACCCCTAGATGTAAAATGACGTATAGAACCCCGAAGGACTCCATACATGCTACTTAGCATATCATAACATAAGCAACAAAACAATAAGAGTAAAACCGCATTTCAAGTATAAAATTTTCATTTAAGGAAAAGAGGAAGTCTAGACTCTAAGTCTCAACATATCCATCTATTACAATATTCGAATGAGAAAAAGGGACACAGCCATAGAACATATTCTAAAAAGGAAATACAAGAAATGAACTACAAGGAATTCACATTCGCCCTCGTATCTTGAGGACTCACCAACAAGCTAGGAGAATAAGCAAATCCAAGATTTTAGCCACAATGATTAGCACCTTGAGAACCGGACCCTACACTTAGGAAAAATGTAGGAAAAGTAGGTTGTAGTAGGAAAATGCACCAAGTATGATAGCCATGCATAAAAACATTGAAAATATGCTAAAATGGGACATTTTAGTTGAATGCATGAAAATTTACTAAGTTTAATCATCATTATGAAAATAGTAGAAAAAACATAAGTCATAAGCATAGCCAACATATAGATCATTATAACATAAGAGAAACATATCATAATTACCTTCAAAGCATACTTGTGCAATGCATGAATAAGACCCCATGAATCCCACCCATACTAAGTAAGCTTCATGATTAACGATAGTTCATATTTCATATTCTTGTTCATATTGTTATCATAGTGGGTAATAAGCCTTAACCTACATAGACCATGTGAGCTTAACCCTACACCGAAAAGAGGTTGTCCTACTTGCCTAAGGTATAACCATACTCTAAGCGTAGGTGGATCCACTAGCTAAATACCTATGAGGCACATAGTTTATGGGATTAAGAGATTGCTACTAGAAACATGGCTTCTACTAACGGGAGAGCTTCCGTCTCACAAAACCTCTTCTAAAAACCCGACCTTTACTAGGGGGAGAGCTTCCATCTCATAGTCAATATCCACTCGGTGCAAAACATTAATTCCCACAGAGTTCATACTAATACTTGCCTTAAGTTCATATTCATGAAAGAATTTCCTGACACTCAATCCAAAATAATGTGTAAGATAGCTCATTAGATCATGCGTGAGAATAACCTTTTACCGTCCATGTCTTTACATAGATTCAATAGGTGAGAAATCCTTTTAGCTTTAGAATCATCATATTGTGAGAAAACCTTTCACATCATATCATATTCATGCATAAGTGTTTATATGAGTATAACCTTTCAGCAACTCAACAATTAGATAATAATCATATTCACTTCACTCTCAAAGTTTTCTTAAAGCATACACTATACTTAATAATTCATGCATAATATCATAATTAGCCTTTTAAGGATCAAAGCTCATATTGAATCAACACATCTAGAATTTACTATATTAGACATTGATGATAACATAATTCAAGTAGTTCAATTACTACAAGTATAATCTCATAATATCCTTGTTTCCTCCACAAATCCACATCATAGGATAATAATTTGGAAATATGGGGATTTCTACTTCCTTCATCTTCTCCTTGAAGTTCTAAGGAGAAAATTTTCTTAGGAGAGAATGATGTTTTGGGACTAGTTTTGGGTTTTAGAAATAATGAGGTAATTGACTTAGTTTAGTGACTTAAAATCCTTATATAGGTGATCTAATTTAGCCTAAAAATACCTCACTTAGGTATTAATTAAAATTGGAAAACCCCAAAGTGCCCCCTAACTTAACTTTCAAAAAGCAGTTCCACGCCTAAACCACATACCCCTAACCGACAAACCATGTGTGGAACCACGACTAGTCCTGGTTGGATGTGGTTCGTGGTCAGAGACTTTAGCCCCCACCCACGAGACCCTCACCTATGGACCGTGGTTGGACCCACGGCTCGTGCGGGTGAAACGTGGCTTGGAGTTCAGAAACTTTCATCTCAGGGCTTCACCTACGGCTCTCACCCAGAATCGTGGACTAAACAACGGGGCGTAGGTCCCTTTCGTTGGTCACTATCCAGGCATTTTCTAGGAGTTCTCCTCAAGGACCGATGGTTGGTCCTTGGGGGGTCATACCTTGATGTTCCAATAGGAAACCCTTTATTTTTATACGCAGGGAGTTACCTTTACGACTCTAACCCTCATGTTAAGCTCTAATTTAGCCTACTTTTTTCTGAGGTGTTACAATATCTCCGTCTTGGGAACATTCGTCCTTGAATGACAATCTAGACACCTTACGGATATAAAGACTCAAGAATAGCAGCACATCGTGCATGAAACATCAAAATAACGTACAATTCAAAAGAGGAAACATCAAC
Organism: Solanum piurae; assembly: GCA_029582685.1. Lineage (NCBI taxonomy): Eukaryota > Viridiplantae > Streptophyta > Magnoliopsida > Solanales > Solanaceae > Solanum > Solanum piurae. Next base: position 28,671 of record JAJOOO010003719.1, read on the forward strand.
TCCATCTCAACATAATCAATGCATCACAAGGAAGTAGGAACTACATTAACAACCCATTATGCATGAAATTTAAAATTTTCTCATAATCATAGGAGGAACTACCTTCTCAAAACTAAAAGCATGCTCAACACAATCTCCTGAAACCATTAGGCCATTTACTCAATAAAATTATATACATGTATGGCATGTTCATCAATTCATCTCATGAAGTCAAATAGGCAACACATACTCAATGCACAATAACATGAAGAACATAAATCATGAAAACTCATTTTCTTACTAAACATGAATTTGTCAAGAACATTCATAACATAAGGAAATCATGGAAAAACACATAAATAACACATGACCTCCAAAATAAGAAAACTTAAGAGGAACTACTTACCTCAAGCTTGAATAGGAGTAGAAGGAAAAAGATGAGGATATCGGGACTTAATATCTGCCTCGGCCTCCCAAGTAGCACCCTCAACTAAATGATTCTACTACAATACCTTCATGGAGGCAACTTCTTTGTTTCTCAACCTCTTGACTTGCCAATCTAGAATCTCAATTGGTACCTCTTCATAAGTGAGATTCTCCTTAATCTCTAAACCCTTTAAGGGAACTATGGTTGATGGATCCCCAATAAAAGCATCATCTTATTGAAAAATACACCCTTTGAGGATCATCTTCCTAGCCTTAAGACAAGAGAAAAATTGATCTCTAGGAATAGAATTTGCCCCCTTCCACTCTAAGCTAGGCTCATTTGGAAATGGTAATCTATCCACCTGAGTCCTACAATCGATAGAGGCATAACATGCATGCAACCAATCCATACCCAAAATCACATCAAAGTCTAACATGTCTAATCAGACCAAATCCACCAAACTAACTCTATGTGATAAGGAAACGGGACATCCCCTATAGACTATTTTATCCGCCATTGAGTCACCAACCGGGGTAGAGACCGAAAAAGATTCTACTAATTCTTCGAGGAGCATATCAAACTTCATGGCAACAGAAGGTGTCACAAAGGACAAAGTAGCACCGGATTTTAACAAGCCATACCCATCAATAAGAAAGACTTTTAACATACCAATCACAACATCAGGGGAGCTCTCTTGGTCACCTCGGGATTTAAGAGCATAAAACCGGTTTTGTTTTTGGGCATTGGAGTTTGAACAGCTTGGAGGAGCTTGCTTGCCCTCTTTTCCTTTGGTCGCAAGTGTTGGACAATCTCTCATTTTGTTTCCACTCTTCCCACAACTAAAATACCCATCGGTGCCCACTAGGCACTACCATCATGTTTTCTTCCACATTTTGCACAATTAGGCCTAGCAACATAAGAACCACCACTATTACCTCCTTGAGGTTTAGGGTTGGAGGCCCTATCTTTGTTTACCCTTGGAGCACTTGAGGAACGTTGGTTGGAAAACCTTTGTCTAAACCTTTGTCGACCTTATCTATCAGACTTAGTATTGTAGAAGTTCCTATCACTTGTTCTAGCTCTTTTCACATATCTATTCATTTCCTTGAGTTTCTCCTACTCAATTTGTTGTACATAGACCATGAGACGAGACATGTCCATGTCACAAATGAGAATGGTGGTACGACACTATTTAACCACCATATCGGATATACCCATCAGAAACTTATTCATCTTAGCCCTCAAATCCGCCCCCATAGCTGTAGAATACTTAGACAATTGTGTAAACTTTAGGGCATACTCCTTCATAGTAATACTTCCTTGATGTAGGTTAATGAACTCTTTCATCTTTGCTTCCCTCAACTCTAGGGGAAATAATCTATCAAGAAATGCTGATTGAAGAATTCCTATTTAACAGCGCCCGCTCCTACGGTTCTTCCACTATTCCACTGATCATACCATACTTAAGCAACATATTTTAGTTGGTAGGTGTCTAACTCTTCCTTCTCTTTCGAAGATACCCACATAATAGCAAGAACTTTATAAACGTCGTCGATGAACTTTTGAGGATCCTCTTCCACTTTGGAGCCATAAAATTTGGGAGGGTTCATTCGAGCGAAATCCCTAACCCTTGAAGCAGCCGCATTCACATTAGGATTTAATGGAGCTACAACATCTCTATTGTCTTGAGCCACCAAAGCTTGGGCCAATATTTGAAAAACCGACTTAACCTCCATATTTGACATAGCCGAAGGATCAATCAAAGCTTGAGGAGCTCCTTGATTCACATTGTCCTCTTCTATCCTTCTAGTATTAACCCCTCGTGTATTAATATCCTAAAGACACAAGAGAAGGATTAGGAAAGAGAAATCTTCTAGAGTTAAACTCTAAGGCACGACTTAAGAGTGATGAAGAAGACAAATTTCCTAAACATCTTATAGCCTCTCATTCATAAGTGTGGTGCTCTTCACACTCATGGACAACACTCTACTAGACGTGGCTTATAAGACATGATCCTAAAATTATTCTAAACCTTGTTCTCGATTTATTAAGTTTGTCACGATCTAGGGTGACCCCTAGATGTAACATGGCGAATAGAACCCCGAAGGATTCCATTCAAGCCACTTAGCATATCATAACATATGCAATAAAACAATAAGAGTAAAAACACATTTCAAGTCTAAAATTATCATTTAAAGAAAAGTGGAAGTCTAGACTCTAAGTCTCAATATAGAAATCTATTTCAATAATTGAATGAGAAAAAGGACACAACCCATACAACATAGTCTAAAAAGGAAATACAAGAAAAGAACTACAAAAAATTAACATCCGTAATCTTGAGGACTCACCAACAAGCTAGGAGAATAAGCAAATCAAATCTTTTATCCACAATGATTAGCACTTTGAGAACCGTACCATACACTTGGGGAAAATGTAGGAAAAGTTGGCGTTTGTACAAAAATTCACTAAGTATGATAGTCATGCATAAAAACATTGAAAACATGCTAAAAGGGGAAATTTTAGTTGAATGCGTGCATATTTACTAAGTTTAAACATCATTATAAAAATAGTTGCAAAAGCGTACGTAATAAGCATAGCAAACAGGTTGATCATCATAACATAAGACGAACATATCATAAGTACCTTCGAAAGCATACTTCTGCAATGCATGAATAAGACCCATGAATCTCACCCATACTAAGTAAACTTCTTGAGTAACCATAGTTCACATTTCATATTCTTGTTCATATTGTTGTCATAGTGGGGAATAAGTCTTAACCGACATAGACCATGTGATCTTAACATGGAATTTGGTGTCTACCCCACACCGAAATGGGGTTGTCCAACTTGCCTAAGGTAGAACCATACTCTTATCTTAGGTGGATCCACTAGCTAAATGCGTATGAGAGAATACAGTTTATCGGATAATGAGATTTCTACTAGAAACTCGGCCTCTACTAATGGGAGGGCTTCCATCTGACGAGACCTCTTCTAGAAACCCGACCTCTACTAGTGGGAGAGCTTCTATGTCATAGTCAATATCCACTCGATGCTAAGCATTAATTCCCATGGAGTTCATATTAAGACTTGACTTAAGTTCATATTTATAGAAGAATGTCTTGACACTCAATCAAACATAATTCATAAGATAGCTCATTAGATCATGCGTGAGAATAACCTTTCACTGTCCATGTCTTCATATAGATTCAATAGGTGAGAAAGCCTTTCAACCTTAGAATCATCATTTTGTGAGAAAACCTTTCACATCATATCATATTCATGCATAAGTGTGTATATGAGTATAATCTTTCAACAACACAACAACTAGATCATAATCATATTCACTTCACTCTCAAAGTGTTCTTTAAGGATAAACTAAACATCATTATTCATGCATAATATCATAATTTGTCTTTGAAGGATAAAAGATCATATTGAATCATCACATCTAGAATTTACTACATTAGACATGGATAATAACATAATTCAAGTAGTGCAATTACTACAAGCATAATCTCATAATTTCCTTCTTTCCTCCACAAATTCACATCACAAGATCATAATTGATAAATATAAGGATTTCATGGGTTCATGGGAATTTCAATATAAAACCATAATAAATCATCAATTCAATCATAATATAAAGTAATTCAAGCATTAGAATCGTTTCTCAAAGGAACCCATGGTTTTGGAATCAAACCCTAGCTTTTGGAGATTTCAATCATTGAAATTAGGGTTTTGATGGGGCTCTATGGATGAAGGATATCCAGGGAAGAATAGCTACCATACCTTAGCAATGAAATCCAATGAATTTATAGGAAAACATTTCTCCTTGAACCCTAGCTCCAACTTCCTTGTTCTTCTTCCTTGAAGTTCTAGAGAGAGAATTCTCTTTGGAGAGGATGAAGTTTTGGTAGAAGTTTTTGGTATTATAAATAATGAGGTAATTAACTTAGTTTAGTGAATTAAAATCCTTATATAGGATAATCTCATAATTTCCTTCTTTCCTCCACAAATCCACATAACAAGATCATAATTGAAAAATATAGGGATTTCATGGGTTCTAGGGAATTTCAACATAAAAACCATAATAAATCATCAATTCAATCATAATATAAAGTAATTCAAGAATTAGAATCGTTTTTGAAAGTAACATATGGTTATGGAATCAAACCCTAGCTTTTAGAGATTTCTATCTTTGAAATTAGGGTTTTGAAGGGGCACCATGGATGAAGGATATCCAGGGAAGAAGAGCTACCATACCTTAATAATGAAATCCAATGAATTTATTAGAAAACCTTGCTCCTTGAACCCTAGCTCCAAGTTCCTTTTTCTTATACCTTGAAGTTATAGAGAGAGAATTTTCTTTGAAGAGGATGAAGTTTTGGGATTAGTTTTTGGTTTTAGAAATAATTAGGTAATTGACTTAGTTTAGTGAATTAAAATCCTTATATAGGATATTTAATTTATCCTAAAACTACCTCCCTTAATTATTAATTAAAACTAAAATAATACATAGTGCCCCCTAACTTAACTGCCAAAAAGCCCTTCCAGGCCTGAATCACAGAGACCTGACCTACGTACCGTGTATTGAACCATGGCCCATCCTGGTTGGGCGTGGTTCATGGTCAGAGACTTTGGCACCCACCTACGAGACCCTCACCTATGGATGGTGGTTTGACCCACGGCCCATGCTTTTGAAACGTGGGTCAGGGCTTAGTGACTCTCATCTCAGGGCCTAACCTACGGCCCCTCAGCCATGATCGTTGACTGACCAACGGGGCGTAGGTACCATGTAACACTCAGAAACTAGTAGGCTAAACTAGATATTGACGTGTGGGTTAGAGTCGTGAATTTAGCTTCCCTTACATAGATTGAGGGGGTTTGGGGTTGAACATCAAGGTATGACTCCCCAAGGACCAACCAAGGGTCCTTGGGGAGGACCCTAGCAAGCTGCCCCAAAAATAGTCCATCTACGAAAAGGGACCTAGGAATGTAGGGTGATCAACACATCGTGGGTGAGGGGTCGTGGGTCAGGGTCCCAAAAGTGGAGCTGCATGCCACCACCCACGGATGACCAGCACGCCCCTTGTAATCTAACTACGTATGATGATTGTAAAAAGTTAATCTTTGAGATAAGGTTTGTAGTCATAAATTTTGATTACTAAGGTTTTGAAAGAAAAGACAATATGATGAATTATATATGTTAGGGATTTAAAGAGTGAAGCTTATATGATAATGGTAGACTACTAGATAGAGTTATTGTGAAAGGAATTTTCCCACATGGCCTAGATTATGGAAGTATGAGATTATGCATGTTCTTATAGAACCTATGTAAATGCTTTATGAACACTTAGAGAGTGAAGTGTCTATGATTATGATATTCTCAAACACATAATGAACATGAAGTGAAAGGTTTTCTAACATATAATGATTCTAGGTTGAAAGGCTTGCTCACCTAAAATGAATCAAGCATGTTAGACTAGAATAGCTTGAAGTTGTGACATAAGATACCTTCATGAATATCTTGACTTGGTAAGATAAGACCATTTCATGGTAGCTTCAGTGTAAGACCTCATGATAGCCTTAAATTCAGAAATCACACACTCCCCAATGGTAACTTGAACTAGTAACATAGAATAATTGCATGGTAGCATGACTTTGATAGGCCAAACCACTGCATTTGTTGCTAGGATGGAGTAATTGTACCCTTCATTGAATAGCTTGGACTTGCATGATAGTATGGTTTCCTTTGGTAGCATCGTCTAGCCTAGTATGGTGCTATTTCTTTGGTAGCTTGGTCTAGCCTAATGGGGTGCTATTCCTTGGTAGTCTAGAAATGATAAATAGTAGTCTTTGATGTATGATACCCTAAAGTGGAACTTAGTGTGGGTAGGATTATGCGGTCTTATTCTTGAATTGCACAAGTATGACTTGAAGCTACTTATGACGTGTTCTCTTATCTGATAAATGCTTCGCTTGGATTGTTGCTATAGTTTCCTTCCATGACATGTTTGACTAAAGGTGAAGGTTCATTTGTCTATGAGAAGTAAGCTAAGGATGATATCCAAAGAATGTAAGTATGATTATGATGACCTAAATGTGATACTTAGTGTGGGTGGTATTATGGGATCTCATCCATGCATTACACAAGTATGCTTTGAGGTTACTTGAGAAGTAGTTCTCTTATGATATGAAGGACTAAGGGTTGACTAATGCTTATATTATACCTATGTTGGAGATTATTGATGTTTGCGTAATCAATGACACAACTTCCGATGCAAGTGTTTACAATCGTGCAATAGTATAGTAACCCAACCAAGGGTTGGGGTCGTGTCCCAAGGGAGCGGTGGTAAAAATTAATAGAAAATTAGAATTTCATTCTAATTAGTCGTAGCTAAAGAAGTTAATGATTAAAAACATAGTAAATTAAGAGGGTGACACAAAAGTGTCAAAAATCAAATGGGTGTTATCTCACAAGTAAGCAAAAATAACAAAATAAGCTAAAATAACAATCAATGAGAGGGAGGTTCTTGGGATGTGATTAGGAATACAGGATAGATCAATTTATTGGGTACATGCTTTTGATAGGGAATTTATAGAGTAATTGTGACTAGGCTAAGGTTTAAATGGAAATGAGTTCTATCTCGAGCAACTTACCCCGTTTCAAATGGGTTCCTCTCGCACACCAACTTGCCACATAAAGACCAGCCTATGCCTTACCCCACTAACTCTCTCGAGCTGACTGTTAGGATATGGGACTAGGGTTGACTCTCTAGAGTTGAACCTCATGTTGACCCACTCCTTAGGACATCAATTTAGTAGTCTTGGTTTCGCGACCTCTCTCTCGAGCAGGCTGAAAACACAGATATGAACTTGTATTTGCAACTACAAATTCATTAAATTCAGCCACAACTACTAAATTAAATCTCAATTAAACTATGAATAAACTATCAACAAGCAAGACCCAACAACAAATCTAACCCATATTCACAAAATCACACCCCAAGAATTGGGGTTTTAGCCACACATCAAGATATAGAAATTTATACCTAAATGAGCTTGCATTCAAATTGATATGAAGATTTAAGTCTCAATTTAGGAAAAGAGTGAGGAATCCAGGAGACCCACTTCCAAATTGAAAGAGATGAAACCCTCTTCTTCTTTAAGTCTTCAAAAACCCTTTCAAACTTATAGTACAAATATGAAAAGTTAATATTCTAGACTGAAAATTATAATAATGTTCGACACTTAAAACTACAACTCTAACTAGTATTTATAGTTGTCACAAATTTATGCTGCTTCAGGTCATTCGGTGTACTTAGTCGGGATCGCCGAGCGTGTCAGTGATCTGCCCTTTAGTCTGGTTTACCGCCCTTCTGCTTCGTCCTCAGCATTTTATCATTCCGAGGCATTGGGCGATAGGGAACTACATCGCCGATCAACTCGGCAATTCACCCTTTGGTGTAGTTCATCGCTGTCTTGCACCATCCTTCAACATCATCGTGCTCTGGGTTATTGGGCGACATGGTACTACTTCGCGGAACTTCTCGGCGATACGCCGACTACTCCCTTTTTCCGCTGACTTGATCCTTTCCTTCAGGGCTCAGTACACTAGAACAAAAGGTGAAGTAAGACCCTTCGGCGACTTGCCAAGTGGACTCGGCGATCCTCAGCCCTTCATTTCTTCGGTCTTTTCTGCCTTTTCACTTTTTTTTGCAACGTAGTGTCCATACTTTCCGTCAAACTTCAAATAACTGAAACTTAAGTGTTTTCATCAGATATTGAGATAAAATAAGCATTTTAGGACACAATTTCTATTAAAATATAGCCTTAAATAAGTCTAATTTATGGACTCATCAATTATGCCTATGACTATGTTGTGGTCTCTTATGCTTATAGTTTATGTTTATGAAGTATATTTTATGATTATGGCGTATGACTTATGTTTGGTAACCCTTATGTTATGCTCTTATGATGTTATGCTAGATATCATATTTATTATATTACTTTTGAACTAACGCATACTCTTGCCTACTTTCTCATCCAATGTAGGGTCCAACCATTTTTAGTTTTATCTCTGAGGATAATTTCATAGTATAGCAAGGATTGAAGACTTGGTGAGTCCTGATAGCATCGAGGATTTGATCACCTTTCCTTTATGTTATTCTTTTATATTTTAGACTATTGTATGGGCTGTATCCCAATAGTTATTCAAATTTGTTTAGATAGTTTGAGACAAGTGTAATAAGATTTCCACTTTTTCTTTTATAAAGACTTTAATTGTATGGAAAATGTGTTAAAACTTTCATACTTTTCTATTATCTTATGTTATGATATGCTAAGTGGCTTACATGGAGTCCTTAGGGGTTCTATGAGCCATGTTACATCTAGGGTGTACCCCTGGGTCGTGACAAACTTGTTAATCAGAGCACTAGGTTTAGAATGGTTCTAGGATGTGTCAAACCACGTCTAGTAGAGTCTTGTTCTTAAATGTGAAGCGCGCCACAATTTTTAATAGGAGACTATTGGATGTTTATGAGACTTCACTTCTTTATTCTCTAAGTCATTCCGTAGAGTTTTTCTCTATTAGGTCTTTCTTCTAATTTGTTCCCTATGGTTTCCAGGGTATGGCTAATACAGGGAAAATGCTAGAAGAGATAAGGGAGAAAATCAGGGTCAAAAGATTCCTCCCCAAGATCCTCATCAAGCTCCAATTGATCCTTTGGATATGTCTAATACGGAGATTAGGTCGACCTTTCAAATATTTGCTCAAGCCATGAATGCTCAAGTCAATAGGAAAGTGATTGCTCCGGTGAACCCTAATGTGAATTCTGCGACCTTAAGAGTGAGGGATTTTATGAGAATGAACCCTCTAGAGTTTGATTTCTCCAAAGTGGAAGAGGATCCTAAGAAGTTTTTAGATGAGGTTTATAAGGTGCTTGCTATCATAGGGGTGACTTCGGTAGAGATTAGCCGTTTACAAATTGAGTGGTATAGCACAAGTATGGTATGATCAATGGAAGGAGAGTAGACCAGTAGAAGAGGGTCCCACAGAGTGGGAGGTTTTTAAGTTGGTATTTCTTGATAGGTTCTTTCCTCGAGAGTCAAGGAAAGGAAAGGTAGCATGAGTGTTAAGGAGTATTCTTTGAAATTTACCCTACTATCATAGTATGCTCCATCTATGGTGTCGGATTTGAGATATAAGATGAGTAGGTTCTTGACGGGTGTGTCCGACTTGGTAGAAAAAGAATGTCATACGGAAATGATCCATCATGATATGGATATCTCACATCTTATGGTGTGCGCCCAACAAATGGAGGAGTCAAAACTCAAGAGGATGAATATGGAGGAAAAAACGGCTAGAACTAGTGATGGTCACTTCTCCAATTCTATGTTTGATGGACAAGGTAGACCTAAGTCTAAACAAAGGTGTTACGGTCAAGATTCTTCCAACACCCCTAGGTTTGACCAAGACAAAGGTAGTGGATCTCTATTTCCTAAGTCTACTTAAACCAAGTGTGGGAGAAATCAACATGGTAAGTGCTTAGCCAGCACGGATGGTTGTTATGGTTGTGGGAAGAGTGGGCACAAAATGAGATATTGTCTGGTTCATAAAGCAAAGGGAAGGGAGGATAAGGAAGTTGCCACTAGTGGTATAGATACAGATCCTCAAAAAAAGAATAGGTTCTATGTCCTCCAAGATAAAATGATCAAGAGTGATCTCCTTATGTTATTACCGATATGTGTTTTATGCTTTAGTAAATTCCGAATGTCTTGTCTTTTGGGACTTGTTATGTTGGACTTTGAAGTTGTCTTTAGTATGAATGATGTTTAGAAGAGTTTGTATAGGCTTACTTCCAAGGGGGAGATGGTGTGCCTATCTAGTACGGTTATTGTGTGTTTATGTGTTGCCATGATTTCCTTATATGCATATTCATGAAAAAGTTTAGGTCTTGATAGAAATGACATAGGTGCATTGTTTAGCCTCATGTTGTAGTGCATTTGAGTAGAGTTTCTTATGTACTTCATGAGATGAATGAATAAGCATGCCTTAGATTTGAGTTGTAAGATTCCTCCATGAATAAATGCTTTTTGAGAGTAAAAATCATTTAGGCTCCATGAGTGTATGTTGAGCATGTTTTAGCTAGGAGATCGTAGTTCCTCCTTGAGTATGAGTAGACATAGACTTCATGCATTTTGGGTCGTTTGATGTAGTTCCTACTCCCTTGTGTTGCATTGAATATAATTAGCTCAGAATTGAAGTTTTCTTCCTTTGTCTATGTGCATTTAGATGAGTTTCATGCATGATGGGCTGCTAGTCTAGAGTCGTTTCCGTTATGAAGTGTTTAGAATCTCCATTCGAGGACGATGATCCCAAGGGGGAGATATTGTAACTTTTCTGGAAATTTGTAGAATTAACTAGAGCTTTACGTGAAGGTTTAAGAGTTTGAAGCAAGACTTCCCATAGCTTAGTAGACCATCTAGGGTTTAGTTGAGGGATACAAGAGTCAAGGATAAAAGGCAAGTGCCATGGCAAAAGAGCAAGGCCCAAGCCAAAGGCCAAGGCTGCCCCAATATCACGGCCACCACCACGGCCAATGGTCTTGACCACGGCTCATGGGAGGCCTCGTGAAGGTGCCTTAGCCTAGTGGGAGGAAAGTCCTTGGAGCCAAGCCACTGGACTATGGACCACGAGCCACTTCACGGCCAGTGGTCTTGACCACGGTTCGTGGGAAGACTCATGGTCATGCCTTAGCATTGTGGAGGCCAAGCTACCAAGCCATAGCCACTGGCCAAGGACCACGGGCAGGACTATATCTCGTGGTCTTGACCAAGGCTCGTGGTCTTGACCACGGCTCGTGAGCCCAGTTATGGTGCCTGTGAGTGGGCTGCCTAGTGAGGGACTATATATTAAATTCTTTTTTTTGTTAGTTTTAAAAGGGGGTCATTTTATATAGACTTTATACACCTATATAAACTATTTTAAGTCATTAACCACCCCAAATAAGTCAATAATTCCTAAACCCCAAAAGATCCCAAAGTTCATCTTCTAAAAAATCCTCTCTAGAGAACTCACGAAGAAGAAGAAGAAGATGTGAGGGTAAATCTAGGTCAACTTCCTCCATTGATACACGTTTTGTGAGGGATTTATAATCAAGGTATGATAGATTATTCATATATGTATTCTTCCATTCTTAGAGTCCCCTAGATTTCCCTCAATTGTGAAGATAAAATCCAATTCTAGCTAGGGTTTCTTCCTATGTTGTGGGTAGTGTTGAGTATGATTCTAATTGAGTGGATAGTACTTATTTATGATTGTATTAGTATTGAATCATGATATTATGATGAATTTATATGTTTTCCATGGTTAACCCTAGTCTAATTGATGAAATTGGTATTACGTGGGTTTATGCTATGAAAGGGGAAATTGAGGATTTATAGATTGATCTTCTAGAATAGATGAATTGTATAGTAATAGTTCTAGAATATAAACATATAATCATGAATTGAATTAGATTGAAGCACATATGATGAATCATTACTAGTAAAGCTTGAGATTGAACTTATATGGTGAATTATGATTAGAATTGCTTAAAGATGAAGCTTATGATTAGAATGTCTTGAGATCTAGATATGCATGATGATTGTATGAAGTAAATCTTTGACATTAAGGCTTGTAGTAATGATTGTTGAAATCACTAGGGCTTTGAGAGTAAAGTTAAGGTGATGAATTATGTATGTAAGGCTTTAAGAGAAAAGTATATAGGAGAATAGAAGTCTAATAGGTAGAATTGTGGGGAAATGCCTATACTCACCTAACATACCTTATAAATCCTTGAATGTATAAAGTGATAGAATCACTTAAACATGGATTGATTTTCAAGGACATTCTTCCATGAGCCATGAATGTTGAGCAAGGCTGAACCATGAATCTAAGGGGTGTATGCTTGGCCCCAAATGGATATTTAACAATGAGAGGGAGAGTTACACAAGGTAGGGCTCAGGCTTCAAGTTGAGAGGAGAACCACACCTAGTTGATGTAAGGACTATCCAAGTAAAAAACGGAAACTCTCACATAGTAGAGTCTGGGTTCCCCAAAGTTAGGTCTCACGAGATGAAAGCCTTCCACTAGTGGAGTTAGGGTTGACATCTCCGTATCCAATGAACTAAGACATACTTCAAGAAGTACCTCATAGTGTTCAAAAGCATAAATGGACTTAGACATGCTTAAGAAAGTATCACAGAGGGTCCATCTTAATAATAACCTAGACATGCTTGAGAAGCATCTCCTAGGGTTCAAACTAATAAGGAACTAAGAGTATGCTCAAGGACTGTTTCATAGTGTTCCAAGAGTTAAAGAGTGAGACTAGTCTCCAAGTCAAGAAGTATGAGTATGAGGATCTAAAAGTGGTACTTAGCATAGATATGATTATGGGGTCTTATTCATGCATTGCACAAGTACAACTTAAGGTTGCCTAAGGAAATGTTCTTTTATATGATGTAAGTTTAGGTAGGATTGTGCTATAGTTGCCTTCCTTGTTATGATTGGCTAAAGGTAAGAGCTTCACATGGTTATGAAAAGTAAGTTAAGGGTGAGGTCCTAAGATGGTATGTATGTATGATGACCTAAGATAGTACTTAGTGTGAGTGGGATTATGGGGTCTTACTCATACATTGCACAAGTATGACTTGAAGCTACTTATGAGAGTCTACGACTTGACTAGTCATATGGACTATGTTTATGATGACATAAAGGGATACTTAGCTTGGATGGTATTATGGGGTTTTGTCCATGCCTTGCACAAGTATCCTTTGAGGTTCTTTTATGATATGAAAGATTAAGGGTGAAATAATTCTTATATGATGGTTATGTTGGAGACTTTACTTATGATTATGATATTGTCTTTTATGCTTATAGTTGATGTTTCATGAAGTATTGTATTATGTCTTATGTTGACTAACCCTTATGATATTATGCTCTTAAAATTTCCGTACTTTTGTATTATCTTATGTTACGATGTGCTAAGGGCTTGTATGAGATCCCTTCGAGGTCAAGTACGCCATGTTACTTGTAGCATGACTTGGTTAAACCAAACCACTTCATTGGTAGCTAGGATGGAGTAATTGTACCCTTCCTTGAATAGTTTGGACTTGCATGACATTATGATTTACTTTGGTAGCATGGTCTAGCGTAGTATGGTGCTATTCATTTGGTAACTCGGTCTAGCCTAAATAGGTGCTATTCCTTGGTAATCTAGAAATGATAAATAGTAAGCATTGATGTATGATAGCCTAAAGTGGTACTTAGTATGGGTAGGATTATTGGGTCTTATTCATGCATTGCACAAGTATGACTTGAAGCTATTTATGAGGTGTTCTCTTATATGATATATGCTTAGCTTGGATTGTTGCTATAGTTGCCTTCCATGATATGTTGGACTAAAGGTGAAGGTTCCTTGTCTATGAGAAGTAAGCTAAGGATGAGATCCAAAGATGGTAAGTATGATTATGATGACCTAAAAGTTATAGTGTGGGTGGGATTATGGAGTCTCATCCATACATTGCACAAGTATGCTATGAGGTTACTTGAGAAGTAGTTCTCTTATGATATGCATGACTAAGGGTTGACTAATGCTTATATTATGCCTATGTTAGAAATTATGCCCATGACATTGTTGTTGTCTCTTATTCTTATAGTTTATGTTTCATGAAGTATCTCTTCTGATTATGGCATATGACTTATGTTGACTAACCCTTATGTTATACTCTTATGATGTTATGCTAGCTATCATATTTAGTACTTTTCTAATGACACATACTTTGCCTACATTCTCATCCAATGTAGGGTCCGGCGATTTTGAGCTCCATCTCCGAGGATAAGTTCATAATATAGCAAGGATTGAAGACTTGGTGAGTCCTCATAGCATCGAGGATTTGATCACCTTTCCTTTATGTCTTTTTTTTTTTTATGTTTTAGACTATTGTATGGGCTGTGTCCCAAGAGAAGTTCAACGATTTTTAGATAGTTTGAGACAAGTGTAATAAGACTCCCGCTTTGCTTTAATAAGGACTTCGATTGTATGGAAAATGTTTTAAAATTTCCAGACTTTTCTATTATCTTATGTTATGATATACTAAGTGTCTTACATGGAGTCCTTCGGGATTCTATGTGTCATGTTACATCTAGGGTGTAGCCCTTGGTCGTGACATCCCCTTCGTTGCTCACTGCCTATGAATTCAAGAGGTCCTCCTTAAGGACCCATTGTTGGTCCTTGGGGGTCATACCTTGACGTTCCAACACGAAACCCTTTATTTTTAAGCGCGGGAAGTTAAGTTTACGACTCTAACCATCATGTTAAGCTCTAGCTTATCCGACTAGTTTCCGAGGTGTTACAATCCCCTAGAACCCATGAAATCCCCATATTTCTCTATTGTGATCTTATCATATGGGTCTTTGTTGGTGAAGGGAGAGTTTTATGAATTTACGCATGAAGTGGTAGAATCACATAAATTATAGTGAAATCCATGTCTAATGATTGAATTTTAGATGTGATGATGGAAAGTAAGTTATGAACCTTGAAAGGGTAATTTCTATGAGATTATTCATGTTTTCATGAAGTCTATGTATATGTTTTAAGGACACTATGAGAATAAAGTCTCAATGAATACGATGATGTTGTTGTGTTTATTGAAAGGACATTCTCATTAACACATAATGAACATGATGTGAAAGGGTGTCTCACATAATGAAGATTCTGGGATTGAAAGGCTTTCTCACCTAATTGAATAGAAGATTTACATGTAGACATGGACGATGAAAGGTTTTCTCATGCATGATCTAATGTGATATCCTAATTAACTAACTTGGCTTGGTTGTCAAGGACATCCTTCCACTAGAGATGAATTAAGTAAACCTTAATAAGTATTCCATGGGAATTATGCTTAGCACCGAGTGGATATTGACATTGATATGAAAGCTCTCCCGCTAGTAGAGGCCGGGTTTCTAGAAGAGGTCTCATGAGATGGAAGCTCTCCCGTTAGTAGAGGCGGAGTTTCTAGTAGCAATCTCCTTATCCCATAACTATGTGTCCCCAGAGGATGATTAGCTAGTGGATCCACTTAAGCTAGAAGTTCATGGTTCTACCTTAGGCAAGTAGAACAACCTTTTTTACTGTGGGAGACACCGGGTGATCATGTTATAGCTCATATGGTCTCATGTCGGTTAAGGCTACTTCCCACAACAAGAACAAGAACATGAATAATGAACTAAGGTTACTTCAAGAAGTATTGTACATGAACTCAAAGGTTTTAACGATAATGTTGACTTATGTTGTCCATGTTTATGACTTATGACTTCTAATCTCTTTAATGATGTTTCAACTTGGCATTTTCTTGCTTGAAATGAAATGTCCCTTATATCACGTTTTAAATGTTTTACTTGCATAGTTATCATACTTAGTGCATTTTGTACTAACCAATACTTTTGGCTACATTGTTCCCCAATGTAGGGTCCGACAGGCAGGGTTTCCATTCTAGTGGCTAGAGTTTGGACTTTGATCTCTTCCCGAGCTTGGTGAGTCCTCATGGATCGAGGATGTAGTTATTGTTTTATTTTCCACTTCTTGTAGTTTCTTTTTGGACATGATGTATGGGCTAGTCCCAATTTCATTTAGTATCGTAATAGATGGTTATAATGAGACAAGTGTCTAGACTTTCGCTTTCTTTTATAAAAAACTTTTTAGACTTGGAAATGTGTTTTACTCTTATTGTTCTATTTCTTATGCTATGATGGATAACTGGCTTGTATGGAGCCTTTCGGTGTTCTATACGCCATGTTACATCTAGGGTGTACCTCTGGGTCTTGACACCAACGCAGTTCCTCTTGAATCATGCGGCGGCCTAAATTTGAAAGAGTGCTTGTGATATTTGTACCTTGAGGACTTGGTTTCTCAAGACACAATACTTTGGAGGATTTATTAGATTTGTGATTGTATTCGAATGTCCAACTTCTCATATGAAGGGTGTTCCTCAATTGTGACATGGATCAACATAACGACCAACTAAACAATCATGGACCAAAAACTTAGTCTCTACCGTGCTGACCTTTGTTCCAATGATGAGATATTTGAGTTTAGAAGATGGGCAAGAATAATCCTTGAAGTAAACCATTGTTCAAACTGTAAAAAAAAGTGTTTATTTATTAATGATGATGCACGAAAGAAGATAAAACTTGAAAAAGGGTAGTTAAGAAGGGGAGAATAATTTAAGCATTAAGGATCTTGAAAGGCCTCAAGATTAGTGTTCTTCAAGGCGGGGATATTAAATACATCCCTTCACACCTTATGCTTAAGTTTTTGAGACATTGTATAGTCTTGAGACTACTGTTTTTTAAGGAAGGGACGTTAAACAAATCCCTTCACACCTTATGTTGTAGTATTTGGGATCTTGTAAAGCCTCATGTTAGTGATCTTCAAAGGGGGGAACGTGAAACACATCCCTTCACACCTTATGCTTAAATAGTTAGGACCTTGTAAAGCCTTGATATTAGTGGTTTTCAAGGAGGGGATGTTAAACACATCCCTTCACACCTTATGTTGTAGTATTTGGGATCTTGCAAAGCCTCAAGTTAGTGATCTTCAAAGGCGGAGACGTTAAACACATCCCTTCACACCTTATGCTCAAGTATTTGGAATTTAGTAAAGCCTCAAGTTAGTGATCTTCAAGGCGGGGACGTTAAACACATCCCTTCCCACCTTATGCTTCAGTATTAGAAAGTTAGTAAATCCTCAAGTCAGTGATCTTCAAGGCGGGGACGTTAAACACATCCCGTCAAACCTTACGCTCAAGTATTCGGAATGTAGTAAAGCATCAATTTAGTGATCTTCAAGGAGGGGACATTAAACAAATCCCTTGACACCTTATGCTTAAGTATTCAGAATTAGTAAAGCTTCAAGTTAGTGATCTACAAAGAGGGGACGTTAAACACATCGATTTAACGTATCAAATTACCTTACTTCCAATTCTAGGTGTACATGATGGTTATCTAGTATAAAACCCAACGAAGAGTTGGAGTTGAACCCACAGGGAGTGGTACAATGTTCGAATTCTATTATGAAGTACAATCATTTGCCACTACAATCCATAGATCTATACGCAACTAATGATTAAACCCACATTAAAACAACAATTACATCATTAAACAACAATACCCATAAGATAATTAGACGAATTAACACATGATCACACTCCATGAATTGAGGTTTTAGCTACTCATCATATAAAGAGAAACGATTACCGAATACATTAGCCATGATCTGGGTAAAGGTTCTCAAGTTTTTACAATGATCCAAATTGAATAAATTCAAAAACCCACTTGCAAATCCTCAATGTTATGCTTAGAAAACCTCAAAGTGTATAATGGAAAGTCAAAAACTAAGAGAAATTCGAACTCTCAAACTTGGGGATCAAAACTCTAAAAGGAACTTCCCAAATTTAATATCAAATTCCAATTTATAGTTTCCAAATTTTTAGCCTAAATTGTCATTGGGAGAAACAAGTCGCGCCTCACCGAACAGGTCGGCAATCCATCCTTTGCTCCGTTCCATCGCCAATTTTTGATGGCCATCAGTCTTCCAGGTACAGGTCATGTAGCTTTGCGCGATCAAAGTTGCCCTCGCGGAGTCATTCAGCGATTTGTTGACTGCCTATTCCTGTCGCCAAGTTGGTTCTTCCCCAGGGCTGGCATGCTGGATCTTTGGGCGAGCTAAAGAGCCACTCGGCAGTTCGCCGAGTGGTCTTGGCGATCACCAGGATAGCTTTTCTCCATTTCTTTAGCTTATTTTCTCGTTTTTGCACTATAGTGTCCTTGCCTTGCTCCTTAGTCTACATACCTGCAAATGAATGCTTTAACATCAGTTTATAGCATAAATTAGGCATTTGAGGATAGTTAAACTATAAAAACAAACCCCTAAATTAGTCGAAATCTCGGACTCATCAACACCCCTAACTTAAACTTTTGCTTGTCCTCAAGTAAAACTCAAGATCAATCGGTTCAAGAAGGATGTCTACAAATAGTGCTGCTTAAGACTCAACATGAATGCACAAAAAAGTTTCAAACTACACATACAATGCTCAATTGTGTACTAAAAGATTCAAATTGTGACTCACTATTATCAAGTGTACTCAAGCTCACAATGCTTGCTTCAAATACAAGTTCAAGTTCAACAAAGGTACTCAAATGCCCTCACAACAAAGATAATTCCATATTCACACAAAATTCCACCAAAATTTAAGGTCCCGGAATCACATACAACTCTCACACACAAAAAGAACACATGAATGACTCCACCCATAGGCTTGCCCTTATTTTCCAATCAACATTCGTTTCAGCTCACTAAAGATCACAAAGGTCTTCTTAAGGCTTGTTGTGGGGATGAGTGTAAAAGTATGGTCATTTAGGCTGAGTGGCTTCTACCTTCAAGAAGTATGGCCCGAAAATAACTTTTTCTCCTTCTCTTTCACATTCAACATGTTCATAATCCACCCTAATATTCAACAGAACATGAATCACTGGATACCCTATTTTTAAAACTATTTTCACACTTTATTTCACAACTTTTACTTCTTTTTTTCAGTCTTTTTCTTTTCTTTCTTCTTTTTATTTTCTCTCTTTTTTTACATGGAGGGTTCTATCTTTTTCAAATCAATCCATCAAAGGGGGGATTTTTCACACTTCTTGACTTTCCTTCTTTTTCACCACACCACCAACATAGGCTTTTTGCCTAAGTTGTCTATTTAAATGAGCCAATACTTCATGAAGGTTATGGGTGATGGGACAATGTAACACCTCGTAAGGTCTTAGGGTAAACTAGAGCCTAGACGTGAGGGTTAACGTCAAGAGTGAAAGAGGGTAAGGGCCTAATCTACCTTGGGAAGGGTGAAGGAAAACAATTTTCCCTTGGACCATTTGGCGTGGGCCATCATGGTCGCCCAAGTAACTTGGCGAGTCACAAAAGTTCACTTAGGGTCGCCTAGTGGGCTCTCCCCATGGCCTAGCTACTGGAACATTGGGTGAGCTAGGTTGGGGCTCGCCAACCCACTTGGCTCATCGCCCAAAGGGTTCTCCCCATAGCCTAGTAGACTGCCTCAAATTTGAGCAATCTGGAAATTTTGGTAAGCCAAGGGACCACTTGGCGACTTGCCAAGTGCCCTTGGCAAGCTTAAACGGGCAAGTTCTCAACTTTTGAGTTAATGTCTTAGGGGTCTTTAGTTATATTCCCTAAATTGATGCTACATTATTTTATTATTTCCCTAGTAAATTATATAAGCTTTTTAGACTCAAATTTCACCCAATTAAGTCATTCTCCCTAGAATCAAAAGAAAAACCAAAGACTTCATCCCCTCCAAAGAAAATTCTCTCTATAGAACTTCAAGGAAGAAAAAGAAGGAATAAGGTGGAACTACGGTTCAAGAATCAAGCTCTTTCCACCATATCTATTGGAATTCATATCTAAGGTATCGTATTACTTCATCCATGGAGTCCCTCCAGATTCAATTTCAAAACTAGTAATTTTTCCCAAAAGTTAGGGTTTGACTTCAATCTTATGAGTTCTTTCCAAAAAAGTTTTTAATGGTAGATTTATGATGGATTATGATTGAATTGATGATTTATATATGATTATTTTTGATTTATAATGAATTCCCCCAAGAATCCAGAAACCCCATATTCCCTGATTTATGTCTTTGTGATGTGGGTGAATTGATGAAGGAAGAATACTATGAGATTGTTCTTATAGTACTTTAGTTAATTGAATCATTATATTATCCATATCTAATGTAGTAAATCTTGATGTGTTGGATGGAATGTTATCCTTGACCCAAGAGAGGTAAAACATGAGAATTATACACTAGACTCATTGTATATGCTTCATGAACATGTTTATAATCAAATTGTTGTGTTGATTGAAACGTCATTCACATAAACATATAATGAACATGATATGAAAAGTTTTCTAAAAATATGATGTTTCTAAGGTTGAAAGTCCATTCTCACCTATTCAATCTATGAGCTATTTTATAAATTGTGTTGGGTAGAGTGTTAAGGCACTCTTTCAAGCAAGTGAACTCAATTCAAGACTAAACATGTTATTGTGGAAAGTAATGCTTAGCACCGAGTGGATATTGAATATGATATAGAGGCTCTCCCCTTAAGTAAGGAGGGGTTTCTAAAGGTAATCTCATCACATGGAGACTCCCCCGATAAGTAAGGTTGGGGATTCTAGTAACAATCTCCTTATCCAATAAATATGTTCCCCCATAGGTTATTTAGCTAGTGGATCCACCTAAAATCTAATACATTTTAGTTCTATCTTAGGCAAGTAGGACACCTCTTTTCGGTGTGGAGCATGACACCAGATTCCATGTTAAGCTCACATGGTCTATGTCGGTTAAGGCATATTCCCATTATGCACAAGAAGATGAACTATGAATTATGATTGCTCAAGAAGCTTTATTTAGCATGGGTAGTATTATCAGATCTTACTTATGCATTGTACAAGTAGACTTTGAGGGTATTTATAGTATGTTTCCATTATGTTATGATGATCTGTGTGTTGAATATGCTTATGACTTATGCTGTCACACGAACCTTCATGATGATTCTCAAACTTGGCAAAGTGCATTCTTTTCAACTAAAAAGCCCTTTTTTAGCATGTTTTCATGGTTTTGTGCATGACTACTATACTTCGTGCAATTTTTTTACCAACCCATATTTTCTACATTTTCTTCAAACTGTAGGTTCCAGTTCTTAAGGCGATTATCCTTTTGTTCAAGCTTGGATTTACTATTCGACTTTCTTATGGTGAGTCCTCATTATTCGAGGATGGGACATTTCACTTTGAGTTTCTTTTTAGTACTTTCTCTTTTTGGATTATGTTGTTGGGATTGTGACTATATTTTGACTCATGAATTATAATAGATGGCTAATTGGGACAAGTTAGATTTCCACTTTTCTTTTATGAAACTTTTAGAATTAAATGTGTTTTACTCTTAATTTTTTATTACTTTAGGTTATTATATGGTAAGTAGGTTACATGGAGCCTTTTGGGGTTCTATGTGCCTTGTTACGTCTAGGGGGTACCCTTGGGTCGTGATAGACAAAAAGGTCAAAGTTGTTCAGGTTACTTCCAAGAAAAAGATAGGCACAAAAGAAGCCAAGCAAGGTTTACAAATCTCACAAGGTTGGCCACAAAAAGGTATATTGTCAAATTGGCTCACTGTCAAATAATTCGGCCTAAGATCATTTCAATTGCTTGCCTCACGCAATCAATCGGACTAACGAAGCAAATTCTAGGTGTCATCAGGAACAATGTTTGAGATAACCTCACCACACAAGGAATTGGTACAATTATCAAACAAGACTCCACACTTTTAGCTAGCGTGCAATGTTCGTCACAAGAGAGTTAATTAACAATCGACTAGTCACAACGAGATGCTAAAAGTTCACATATTCCCTCTGTAACTTATTTTGCCTCATCGTAGTTGCACATTCATTTTGTTCAATTAAAAACACTATTCAAGTCATCGGTATTGACCACAGCCGACACTCAAATTTGCACAAGAACAACCACAATCACACACAAAAGAGGTGGCAAAAAATTTAAAATTTGTTCAAAACCATTTCAAATTAAAATAATGGGGGGTCACAATTTAAAAACAACCAAGATATATATAAACCAATAAGCTCCAATATTCACAAAACAAAATCTGAATGAAGTAAATATTCACAAAACAACCTACAAGACGCAGGTATGGAAATACCTCACCAACAAACAAAATAGGCACTTGTCCTCAAATGCACCTAAAAGTAAAAACAATCTTAAAATGAACAGAAAAAGAGGTAAGAATATCATCCTGCCATGATAGGCTTGGGGTGAAGTATGCATATCAGTCACACCGTCTGTCGTGGCATCAGTGCCTGGTATATCAGCATCTTTGGCTCCACTAAATCCCACCATGGAAGTGTCTCGAAGCAATGCCTGTCTAGCAGTCTCAAACAAAGCACCCTCCAAGTTGGACAAATCCTTATACACCGTATCTTGACGAACACCAAGCAGCTCCTCATCTGTCGCAACCTTGGAATCAATAGCAGAATCATCAGCTCTAGTTTCATCTCTTGTAGTAGTCAGAGGCACATTAGAACAAGCAAGAACATCGGTGTTCAGGATATCTTTGATCTCCACAATGGCAAAGAACATGGATATATCAATGGACTTTAGCTCATCCACATCTCTACGTAGCTCAAAAATGTGTGCCTTCAAGACCGTGGCATCATCTTTGGCACCCTAACCCTTCCCACAATCTTCTACCCTCAAAATAAGGGGATCTAACTCTAACTTGTGGATCTCAATATGGACACCATACTCACTCATCTCAGCCCTAATGGGGGCTAAGGCAGCAAAAATAGCCCTCTGTATAATCCCAAGAACAGCACCTATGTCCGGGAGGCACGCACATCGGTAGAATGAACCAAATGGCCCATCTTATAAAGCATCGCCCGACTGATAGGAGGTTAGGAGGCAGAAGCAGTAGCAACATAAGATCTATGTGGAGGGGGTGCAACATATATAGCGGGAGTCTCAAAAGCCTTAGGTCCAGAAGTACCTAACGGCCCACTAGCTTGAGGGGGCATGATTGGCTCTGTCAACAATGTCCAACATCAACCTTCGCGGAGGTATCCACCGGTGTTTCCCTCCACCGATGAGCCACATTCCATAAATAGTCGACCTTTATACGCCAGATGTTAGTAGAAGAGGTGGGTGTCACCTCCACATCCGTCTTCTCATCTCTGGGAACACGGCTCCGTCTGCACAACTTTGTGATGAGTACTGGGAATGGGAGAGAGGCCTTGGATTCACTAAATCCCACCATGGAAGTGTCTCGGAGCAATGCCTGTCTAGCAGTCTCAAACATAGCACCCTCAAAATCAGACCGATCCTTATACACTGTCTGTAACACCCCTAAAATACAAGACCAACTCTTGCATGTCGATGCATCATTTATTAACTACTACAATATGTTTTACTCTTAATTTAGGAACTTGATATTTTGTGATATTTGCAACCTTGCTTAAAATAAATTGTGCTCGTATTTTAATGTATTTTATGGGGGTAGTTACGTAATTTTTCTAATTAAAATTTCATATGAATTGAAAGGGTTGGTATCAGTTATATACATATAGGTGTATATGTATACATTTTGGGCAGCACACAATAATTTGGGGCAGCACCTTTTACTGACAGTTGTATATCTGGAAGTCGAGACATCCTACCTTTTGGTGAGTAATCAAAACTAGTTTGTTTAGCTGAGTAGTGTTTAGTACTTTTAGAATTTCTCTTTCTGTATAACTCCTTTTTCGGTGAATAAATATGATTTGGAAAGCTGATTCCCATACCTACAATTCTTCTGTTTATGGTAAACTCTAATTTTTCTTATATGACAACGAAATAAGGGACCAACATATGACATGTTCTGTCCAGATTCTGGAATTTAAAATCCTGTATGTTCAACTGTTAGTGTTTTGATTATATCTTTTTGTACATAGCGTATTTTGTGGTGATTCTTGATTATTTGCAAGATTAAGAGATGTACCTATATATTTTATGAAGGATATAAATTCCATTTTGGCCGATTTCTATTTCAAATCTAAGTTGCAACATGCAGTGCTTTTATTGGGCAGAATTTCTATTTTTTGGAGTATAGTCATATTTGTACAGGATAGGCTTACTTGCGATGATAACCCTGTTTTACGCCATCATTATTGAACTACTATAAAGTAAATAAGTTATTGAATTCATTTTTTAAGGTTGTATATCCTCGTGTACGAGTTGAAGACTTTGATACGCTGGTTGGTCTACGATTTGAACTCGTGAAGTTGTGTTGGACTATTTTTGTGCTAAAGAACTGAGGTTTGTGTATAAACTTATACTTGTACTCTTTTTACCTGCTGGTATATCTGAAAGTTTACTTTGGTACCTTGGTTACCTCTTGTCACTTTGTATTGTCGTATTGGTATTCTTTAATACATTAAAGATGCTTGCGTAACTCACCCACTTGTACGGATCGTTTGATCACTTAGCACTCTTGTTGGGACCTTTTCCTTCTTGTTGCTGTGACTTTGTCACTCTTGGCATGTCTCTTGATTCGAATCATTTACCCTCTTGACTCTAGATTTTTAGTCCGTCTTAAGAATGGAAGTTGTCCATTTTAGTACGAACTAGTAAGCCATTTTTAATATGGGTCTTGGTTCTCTTGATTATTGAGTTTTGACCCTTCTTGATACCTGCTTGTGCTTGGTGTGACGACGTGATGTATATATTGGGCGAGCCTTGTCGTTGAATCTCTTAGAAGACTGTGCTATGAGCGTTCTTGACATTTGGATCTTTAAATATAAAACTTGATACTGTTTATATTTGTTTACTTGATTTATTTATTAAGTTCAATTATGCTGCCCTTGACTTGTCAATGATAACTTGCTGAATTTGAGGGTTCCAAACCTATAGTTTTTACACCACTAAGCTATATGCATAGTGATAGTTGTTTTTATCGTTGGGCTGTTCGAGATGATGCTTGAAGCTGGCCATTGGAGATGGATGTTTTCAGAGTCTTAAGGAAGATCATATTTGCATATAGGCATCTATATTTTGTATAAACCTTGGGACTTGTACATATTTTATGTGTTGTATATTTACATGGGATTTTGAGGGCTGATTTGATCATGTCACCATTAGTTGTAATATAAATATGGCTATGTGTTTTGTTCTTTTTGGGGTGTGTAAACCCAAGTCTTGTAATATCCTAAATCTACTATTACTTTTCGGAGGTCATTATGCATCTAATCCCTCTACTAGATTATAATCAGTATGCCTTCGTTAATCGCTTTTGAGTGTCGCAAGTATAAGTTAAGTCTCTTTAAAAAGGGTCGCTTCACTGTCTCCTCACGAACATCAAGTTGCTCCTCATCTGTCGCAGACTTGGACTCAATAGCAGAATCAACAGCTCTAGTCTCATCTCTTGTAGTTGTCAGAGGCACATTAGAATAACCTAGAACATCGGTGTTCAAGATATCCTGGATCTCCACAGTGCCAAAGAACATGGATATATTAGTGGACTTCAGCTCGTCCACATCTCTATGTAGCTCAACAATGTGGGCCTTCAAGGCCGTGATATCATCTTTGGCACCCTGACCCTTCCCACAATCCTCTACCCTCAAAATAATGGCCTCTAACGCCAACTTGTGGCTCTCAATCTATACTCCATACTCACTCATCTTAGCCCTAATGGGGGTTAAGGCAGCAGAAATAGCCCTCTGTATAATCCCAGGAACAACGGCCTTTGCCCGGGAGGCACGGACATCGGTAAATTTGGCCAAATGACCCCTTTTGTAAAGCATCGCCTAGGTGATAGGAGGTCGGGAGGAAGAAGTAGCAGCACCATAAGATCTATGTGGAGGGGGTGCAACAGATGAAGTGTCAATCTCAAAAGCAGTAGGTCCAGAAGTACCTGATGGCCCACTAGCCTGAGGGGGCATTATTGCATGTGTCGACAATGTCTCAACATCAACCTTCGGGGAGGTATCCACCAGTTCTTCCCTCCACCGATGTTCCACATCCCATAAACACTCGGCATTTATACGTCGGATGTCAGTAGAAGAGGTGCATAACTTTGTGATGAGTACTGGGAATGGGAGAGAGGTCTATCTCTGCTTGGCTTTCATGGCCATCTCATGCTCTATCAACAACCCCAAATTAAGCTTCTGGCGAGCAATGATGGACCCTAGACAGGTTGCCTTCAGGTTTCTGAGGATGGATTCATTCTTGGATGACATAATAGTACTGTTGATGAACCCGAACCAGTATCTGGCAGCCACGTTAAAATCCCTCTTCTCTATCTCTACACCTGCGTATACCCACCTCTGGATGGCGTCGGACATAAGGGGTTCCAACAAACTCTTAAGGTCAAACAATGTTTTCTTCTGGACCAAATCAATGTACTGGTGCATAAAATTATAATTGCACCCCAGTACCTCATTGATGTCTTCTCAACAGAATTTAACCTTTGTGCTGCAAACTATCACAAAATCTACCAGTTTAAAGGCGCTGACCTTCTTATTCCCTTTCGGTACAAAGTATCAATAGGCCTAATAGAACTCTTGGACCCAATTAGGAATGAAGGGGCCATGGAGTTTGGTGAAAATCTCGAACTTATGGAACTTGAGAGTGTTGAGGGGTAGGAGTCGGAGGCACCAGGATCCTAGATTGATTATTCAGCACCTTGGAGAGACGCTCCGCTCTTCGGGCTTGTAATAACTAGTCATCCTCAGGTTCAGAGATGGAATCCTAAGAATAATGTGAGTCCCTCTCAGTGCCCTATGTGGTGAGGTGTGTCTCGTAGACCCCATCACTATCTGAGCTAGACTCCTCCGGTGTCTCAACCAAGGATGCCTTGTCGTTGCCTTTACCTCTCTTTGGAGGTAGCTTTGTCGCCTTTTGATGGGAAGCAACTGCTTCTTCATTAATAACCATTTCACATGCAAATGCGGCATGTATCTACATGCGACTTTGAGTCTAGACATTCCTGCAAAACAATGTAGAAACACTTAGAAAAGTCAAGAAAAAATTCTGAAAATAAACTGTAGGAAGACTCGCTGAACCGGTCGGCGAGTCACCGAATTACTTTGGCGAGAAAGGTCGGGCTCACCGAAAGTTTCAGAATTTTTTTTCAAAAATTCACACCTGGTCGGCGATGTCCAGGGCCATTCGGCGTATCGCCGACACCAATCGGCAAAATAAAAGTAGCTTGCCGAAAGTTACAATGTATTTTAATGAATTTAGGGCTCAGAAGGGCGATCAAGAAGCACTTTCGGCGAGTCACCGAGTGAACTCAGAGAGCTCAGGCGTATCGCCGAAAGTTTTAGAACAACAACTCAAAATCTAGACAAATAAAGGGCAATCTAGAGGGACTTAGGCGAACCACGGAACAATTCGGCGAGATCGACCCATCTCGCCAAATGGCCCTTCGTGCAAGTTTTCACTCCACTCTTCAAAATCATACCCGCAACCCATGAAATCAAAATTAAACACTTACACTATGAAATTAAAGCATGTCTTATACTACCCATACCCTGAGATAGCTCAATGCAAAATGGTCAATATGCACTATGACCTTAGTACCAAGAAAGTAGGATCAAAATTTCTCGAATGCGAAAACCACAACATGGAGTTCATGTTCAATAACTGTATAGTGATTTTGAACCACATTTAGAGCTTTGTTGGCATAGTAAATAGGATGAAGAATATTCTCTCGCCTCTGTCCCAATACCACGCCAAACGCCACTCCACTCGCATCGGTTGCCCCCAATACGGTGAAATAATGATAGGTGCGGAAAATAGATTTTCTTTCAACTCTCCAAATACTCTCAGAAAATCATCATTAAAAACAAACTTACAGTCCTTTTCAAGAAATTTGCACAATGGGTGTGAAATTTTGGAGAAATCCTTAATGAACCTCCTATAAAAGCCTGCATGCCCATGAAAACTTCTAACACCTTTAACAGAGATAGGTGATAGAAACTTTTCTATTACCTCACCTTTAGCTCTATCAACCTCAATACATTTCTTAAAAATATAATGACCCAGAACGATCTCCTCTTTCACCATAAAGAGGAACTTTTCCCAATTGAGCACAAGATTGCACTCTTCACACCGTTTAAGTAACTCGGCCAAATGATCCAAACAACCATTAAATGAGTCACCTACCACAGAGAAATAATCCATAAATACCTCAATAGTGTCCTCCACCATATCAAATAATATTGACATCATGCAACACAAGAAGGTCATTGTAGCATAACACAACCCAAATGGCATCTATTTGAAAGCAAAACTCCCATAAGGGAAAGTGAATGTGGTCTTCTCTTGGTCTTCTGGAGCTATGAAGATCTGATTGTAGCCCAAGTAACCATCAATAAAGCAACACCAACCTTACCAACAAGGTGGTCCAACATCTAATCCATGAACAACATAGGGAAATGGTCTTTTTTTGTCAAGGCATTCAATAGACGGTAGTCCATGCATATTGTCCATCCAGTCACGGGCCGCATCGGAACAAGTTCGTTTTTCACGTTAGGTATCATAGTAATCCCACCTTTCTTGGGCACACACTAAACAGGACAAACCCAACTACTGTCTCCAATGGGATAAATGACTCCAGCATCCAACCACTTGATGATTTCCTTTTTCGCTACCTCTTGCGTAGGCAGATTTAGTCACCTTTTGTGCTCAATACTAGGCATCTGATCTGGCATAAGTTGGATTTTATGAGAACAAATGCTAGGAGGAATCCCAATAATGTCCCTAATAGTCCACCCTGTAGCCCGCGTGAACCTCTTCAACACAGAAACCAATGCCTCAACTTGCACCTCACTCAAATCAGCCGCAATGATGACTGGTAAAGTACCCTCTCTTCCCAAGAATACATACCTCAAATGCGATGGTAGAGCCTTGAGCTTCAATTTTGGAGTCTCTTCAACAGACGGTTTTGCGGGTTGAGAGTAGCTATTCTTCATATCTAGCTCCAATCTCTTTGGTTTAGAATGGAATTCGAACCTATCAAGTGCGACAACTAATTCATCATAATCTTCAATACCATCACCCTCAAAATTCATCATTACCACTACAAGTGCATCAACACCCAACCTCTCTTCAATAGACACATCAGAACCTCACTCCACATTATGATTCACCACTGACACTGATTTGATATTGCTTTCCAGTATCATGGACCTACAAATATTAAAAGTTACCTCTTCACTATTCAATCAAAACTTCATCTTCCCCTTCTCCATATCGACCAAGGCGCGCCCAGTAGCAAGGAATGGTCTCCCAAGGATGATGGGAACCTCAAAATCAACCTCATAATTGAGTATCACAAAATTCGCCGGAAAAATAAACGACTCCACTTTCACAAGTACATCTTGGAGAAAACCAATAGGCCTCTTCAAAGTTCTATCGGCCATAAGTAATCGCATCGCAGTAGGTTTTGGAGTCCCTAAACCCAACTTCTTGTAAATAGACAATGACATCAGATTAATACTAGCACCCAAATCATACAACGCCTCTGCAAAATGCAATAACCCAATGGTACAAGGAATAGTGAAAGCACCAGGATCCTCTTTCTACACAAGCGACCTAGTACCAATGGCACTACAATGTTGCAACCTATCATCATCTTCAAAACTGACGGCCCTCTTTTTAGTCACCAAGTCTTTCATAAATTTCGCATACCCAGGCATTTTCTCCAAAGCCTCTATCAATGAAACATTGATGGAAAGTTGTTTGAATATAGTAATAAATCTGCGGTATTTCCCTTCTTCATTCTTCTTTACCAACCTCTATGGGAATGGAGGTGGAGGTCTAGGCATGGTGACAACTTTTTCGGGTATCTCCCACTTCCTTCTCTGTAGTATTCTTTGACTCTCCAGTAACTTCAATCTCATATAGGTGGATCAATGATTTGCTTACCCACCGAGTAGTTACTTCCATACAATGCCCATCATTCTTTAGATTCTGGATGGTATTGCTAGGAAGTGTGTAAGGCTGACATGGGTTAATGTATTGGACAACTGATTCATCTGTTGCTCAAGCTGCTTGATCGACACTGCATGGGCATCAACGTTTTTACCGATTCCATACAAGTTATTTCGCATCTCCTTCACATTCTCATCAGTCGAATCAAACCTCTTTTTCATCTTCTGCATCATATCCTCAATCGGTGACATACTACCCCCAGTTTCCCTATTGCCAGATTCCTGATTTCCAGGAGTAAAATAAGGCCAAACCCTATCATTCCTGTTGCCATAGTTGTTCCAGTTATATTGGTTGTCACAACTGTAGTTCCCATCCTGAGCATAGTTACCCTCTTGGTTTTAGTTTCCATAATTCCAATCTTGGTTCCCTTGCGCTTGGCACCAATTATCCTAGTTGGAACCTTGGGCGGTGGTTCGGAAACCCCCTGTCTGATCATTCACCAAGTAAGCATCCTCCTCATAGTAGCATTCCTCAACCGGTGGTGGTGGAGTCCTAGTCAAGTATTTTACCGCATTTACCTTTTCTGGACCTCAGCTTACATGCTTCAATACCAACCCATATTCTGTCCTTGTATGAGCCATCTACTCACGAATGTCATCAGCAGATTGACTAGGCGCAACTTGAACTGCTAATATGCTTCTTCAATAGTCAGACTTTCGAGTTCTCCATGCTTTATTATTTCAGGAAATCTTCTGCAGGTTTTCAGCGATCTCTTCAAAAGTGCACTCACCATATGATCCTCCAGTGATAGTATCAAGCATAACCTTACCATTTCATCCTGACCTCTGTAGAAATACTCCTTCAGTGACTCATCATCAATGCGGTGATTTGGAACACTTCTTATGAATGCAGTGAACCTATCCCACGAACTACTTACCGACTCTCCAGGTAGTGTTACAAAGTTTTTCAGTTTGTCCTTGTAATTCAACTTCTTGGACAATGGAAAATAATTTACCATGAAAACTTTGTACAATTTGTCCCATGTGTGAATCGAGTTAAACGGAAGCTCAGAAAACCATACCACAGTATCACCGGTCAATGATAAAGAAAAGACTCAAAACCCTATGACGTTCATGTTCCAACTCCGGCCTCCCTTCACAACTCTTGCAGACACTTCTCAACTTGGACATGTGCCCATGTGGATCTTCTGAAGCCATACCAAAAAACAACCCCCTAGAAGTAAGCATATGCATCAGACTGCTTGTCACCACAAATGTATGCCCTTGAGGTATTGGAGGGAGAACAATGGGTCCTTCAGATTCAATAGTATTAAACTCGACCCTGTAGTTATATTGCAGGCTTGGTTCTAGCAGATTTTGCACCCTCAATGTATCTCCAAGTAGATTATAACCACGAACCTGAGCATTCTCATTACCAACCCCAGGAAGCTGCACCTCAACTCCATCACCTAGATAACCTCTGATTGGATTGATTTGGACCCCTTTATTATTCATTCTTCACAAAGTTCGGCCCAACTCTGAGTCGTATGGGGTCAATGGTTCACCTCGACTACGTGTACTTGGCATACGCTAGAGTAGAAAACTGGAGAAAACAAAAACAAAAGTAAACGTAATTTAGGAAATAATTGACTAAAGTTCAATAATGTAGTTTAACTTAATCTAAAATCCTTATTCCCCGGCAGCGGTGCCAATATTTAATACACTCAAATTACACCTCCCTAAAAAAGTATAAGCGATCGTTGTCAAATAAAGAACCCAACTTGTAGGTTGGGGTCGATCCCACGAGGAATATGGTTTAGACTTAAGCTTAACTCACAATTATATTCGTTTAACCAACTTATTTCTGAGACAAGTAAGTAAATGGGGGGTTTTTGTGAAGCAAAAAACTTATTGTTGTTAAGTAACAGGTGAGCAAGATTCAAACTTTGTTGTTATCAATGATAGAGAGAAACTAGGGTGTATGTGTTCCCTATAAGCTCATAGCGAGGTAATCCTAATAATAGTAATCCTCTCCTAGTGTATCACATGCAAAGTGGTAATATATGTATCCCTAAGTGATTGGTCCTCCAAATAGGGAATTTCACTTCGCACCTTGGTCCGGCTACGTGTGTATAATTTACTAACCCTTACCTTTACCTCAGATTAGACATCACATCAATGTATGGCTTAGTTTTCACCCTCGCACCAATTGACATTAGACTATTAGATAGTATTACACTAACTACCTCCTTGGGCCGGCAAGTAACAACAAGGTGAGTTCTAACGTGTGCACTTGTTTAAAAGACTTCTAAGCGAAAGAATTATCAATGCATGCATCAAAACTAATCAAGAATTGTTTAGTTATTATTCATATGTTATTAATCACTCATGGTTCCCACAACCCTAGTTCTAGATTTAGTTACTCATACTTGGAAGAACACCATTCATATTGTTAGAAGAAGAATTCATGAACTTACGTATTGAGTTGAAGAAACCCGTAATCTCCAAATAAAATTCAAAGAAAAAATCTTATAAACCTAAATCCAGAAAGTAAATTGCTAAAGTTTGCAAGTTAACTCCCAAGAGAATACCAAAAACTAAAAGTAAACAACGGTGTCTAACCCTCAAAAATTAGGTTTACATACCCTATTTATAGAAAAACATGTCCTAAACTAAAAGGAAACAAAATAAGGAAATTTCTAGATGCGACTTTGATAGACGACTCGACCTACGAACCGTGGATCGACCTACGGTCCGTAGGTCACCTCCGTTGGTCAACAATTACAATTTTTCTTTAGAAGCCTAGAACCATCACCCTCTGATTAGCATCTACGGACGTGCAGGACAGATTGTAGGTGGACCTACGGTCCGTGGGTCCTCTTTCATGGTTCCACACTTAGGAATTTCATCATGTACTGTAATTTCAACTCCCTGAACCCCTTCCACGGATGTGCAGGATGGCTCGTAGTTCGACCTACGGTCCGTCGATAACTTTGTCATTCCACACTCGGTCAGACTTTCCTAATTCTCCTATCTTTGCCCACCATCGATAGACCGTCATAGGAACTACGGTCTGTAGGTCCCTTCGTGGAAGGCTACTTCTGTATAGTTTTTAGCTGTCATATCACTTTATCATGTCCTAGCCTAATTCCTATAAACATGATACCAAAAACATTAATTCCAATACAAAATTGCCTTAGACACACAAAACTCTTAAGTGAAATGTATTAAGAATATCGTAAACTCATGTTATATAAGATCACAACCATAAGGTAATAATGCTTCTAAATCGTGTATCTATCGAAATCGATAAACATAAAATTTGCCTTGTTTTGAAAGAATTTCTTACATTGGGGACCGTGATGTATCTCCAGTTTTGTAAATACTATTTCTAGAAACATGCGGTGCATGTTTATTATTTACTGTCATACAAATTTGTATAGGTCTAATTTAACGTTGATAATTATCAATTACATTATGCTTTTGTTTATGTAGTTCTTTGCAAATATAACAATGTCAATTAATTCTTTTCATTTTCTTTTTGGTTATTTATCGGGAAAATAAAAAATGTTAAAAAATATATAACTAATTAATATAATATAGCATATCATATGTCATATAGTCATAACTCTTGCTCTAAATATATGAAATGGACATAAACATATATAACAAAATTAATAAAGACAAAGAATAAGTATATATTTACCATGTTAATGAGGGAAAAAATTACCAATAAATTTATTTTACATAAATGTATAAGAATTATAAGATGATTAAACATAAAAGTGAAGTGGACTTGTATTTTCTGTTCACTTTATATAAGAGACCATCACCAAAAATCCATTAAAAGACGAAAATAATTGCTACCCAATAAACTTATCATAAAATACAAAATCAATAAATAAAGTGCAAATATATATATACACACAAAAAGAAAGATATTTTGAGAAATATTACTAAGGAACTTTAGTAAAAAAGACACAAATAATGATACAACCCACCTTGAAAGAAGCTTCATCATATAAATCAAAAAATAAGTAAGAATATTTAAACATAAATTATATAACTGTTTTCAGCCTGTTCCTCATACTCAAATAAAGGTATTTTCAAAATCAAAATAAGGACCATAATGTGTTTTGCCTCTAACATTCTCACGATGAAGCAATATAATTCTTAAATTCAAAACTCAATATTCTTTGTAACTGAAATCCAAATGTAGGAAATGGGTAATGAATACATGATGATGAAAAGCTTGTAAAATTTGAATAAGTTGTTAATACAAAACTAATAAGATGATTTTTACTTTGAGTGTTATACATCATTTGACTATGTGATTGAATAGTATAAATTTGTCTATCCAAATTTAGAAAATCCGATAAAGTATTTGAGAAGGAATGATATTAATTTCATGGAAGAGGAGAGGAATTAAACATTTTGATTGAACTAAATACAGGTAATATTTATGAAATTGAAATTTTCAACAAATATGGGAATATGGAACAACTTTCGACAATCAGATTCAATGTATATTGTTCAGAAGTCTATTAATTTAATTTAAAAAGTTAATGAATTAAATTTTATGCTCTATTTTTTTTACATTTATTTTAATAGTAATTGACCTTTTCAAATTTCCGTGGAACTTTTCAAATTTCCACGACAACAAGTTGCATCGCCCAAAGTTACAGAACTTGGAAGGCCGATGACCAATGAAAAATGTCGATGGAAGTGAGCAAAGGGAAAATCACCAAATGAATCAGCGAGGCCTGACTTATTCCACCAACTCGACATTCAGGCTAAATTTTGGGCAACTATAAATTGGAATTTGAAATGAAATTTTCAAGTTCGCTACCAATTATTGCAGTTCCCATTTTAGAGTTAGAGTTTTCTCTTAGTTTTTCAGTTCTTATTGTAGACTTTGAAGATTTTTAAGCTAAATTTTGAGGATTTGCAAGTGGGTTTTTGAATTTCGTCAATTTGGACCAATGTAAAGACTTGGTAACATTTACCCAGATCATGGCGAATGTATTTGGTAATTCTCTAGTTTTATGATGTGTAGCTAAAACCCCAATTCTTGGTGTGTAATCACGTGGTTATGGGCTGAATTATCCTATTAGTATTGTTAATTATTCATTTAAATGCTTAATTACGTGGGTTAAATTGATAGATGTCTATTAAACTAAGAATTGTAGTTGCAAATACAATTCGAACTTAGAATTTTGGACTTGCTTGAAAAAGAGGTTTTATAATCAAAGCTTTCATTTAATGATTGTAGTTATTGGGTTAATATGGGTTTAGCTCGAGAGAGTGAATCCTAACCTCAATTCTACCTTTCTAGCCCAAGAGAGTAGATGAATTAAGGTATGGGTTGTTCTTATTTCCTAAGATTGTTGATGTTTGAAAGAAATCGCTTGAATCATGATAGTTGTTCGAGAGAAAACTATCACAATTATAGTCTAACCTACCCACTGATATTTAGCTATTTATTAGTAGTTTCAATTACCCATATAGTCAAATTTGCCTATAATTTATCACATCCTAGAATTCCTGTCTACATTGTTTTTCCTTTGTATTTGATCATGTTGTAGCTAATAATTGACAATCCAAACCCTATATCGGACATTCGTTGTCTCCCACTAGACTTGTTTATATGTTTTTCCAATAAATTATTTTCCTATAACTGAATAGATCACTTTATAACTTCATAACTGAAATTTAGATACCTACCGCTCCCTGTGGGTTCGACCCCAACTCTTCCTTGGTTTTATAATAATTAACTATCGTTTACACCTACAATTGGATGAGGTGTACTTGAGACATTTAATAAAAATTGCACCACTGCCGGCGAGTGGTGTTGTTTAAAATTCTATTATCAAAGTTGAAGTTTGATATTTTTGTGTTATAGTTGAATAGACTTGCTTTGGTTTGTGTTTGTGTTGGTTTGTGTTGAACAGAGAAAGAGATGAGTGTGAACTGTAGTAATGGCAGCCAAGTGGGCCACCAAGACGGTATTGGAAATATGAATGATGTGAATGACCCAATCTAATTGGGTGGTGTTGGTGCAATACATCTACCTCCAATTGAAGGGAATGATGTCTTCCATGTTACTATCACAATGCTACAGCTCCTCCAAATGAAAGGTCTATATGGAGGATTGGATCACGAAGACCTCCGATGAGCATATCCAGAACTTCATGGATGTTTGTGGTCCGTTCTCATTCAAGAATGTATCACAAGAATCAGTCCGACTCAGGTTGTTTCTATTTTCTTTAATGGGTGAAGGTACCAAATGGTTAGCTGAGTTGCTGAGGAATTCCATCACCTATTGGGTTGAACTAACAACTACGTTCTATGTGAGATTCTTTCCCCTGTCAAAGATGATGATGCTTAGAGATAGCATCCAAGGTTTCAAACGCTTTGAAGGTGAACCGATCCACGAGACGTGGCTGAGGTTTATGAAGTTGGTACTTCAATGTACGAATCACGGACGGCCAACCAATATATGCAGCAATACATTTATAGGAGTCTTCATTCGGTGAACGAAGGAGTTGCTGATCAACTTGTTCCCAGAGGTATACTGCAAAAACCCTATGAAGTAGTGTCTCAACTCCCTGATAGCATGACCAAGATAAATAGAGCATGGTACATTCATCTGGACCACGTGTCTCCTCTCACTTTTAGGATGACAAGAAACCAGATCGAGAAGGATCAAGAGAGAGACCAAAATAATGACCCAACTGGATATTTTGGTGAAAAATATGAGGGGTAATGGGTCGAAGAGTGTAAATTATGTGGGTGTTGGTGGAGTAAACACCGATGAAGCACAATCTGAAGCGTTGTACAATGAGGAAGTAATCTTTCTTGCAAATCAAGGAGGAGGTTTTCGTTCCAACCATCCAAGGCCGGGTGGAAATTTGTGATGGAATATAGATGATGGATGGAGAGATCGTCACATAGAGTGGCATGACTGTAACATTACTTGGAAGGAAAGAGAGGGTTAGAAGGACAGATATGTTCCTCCCCATGAGCGCCAAAAGCCTAAGGAACCAGAAAATATTTGTACTGAAGACATGCTCTCACGCATTCTCAATAAGGTTGAAGGGTCAGTCAAAGTTTTGAAAGAAATTAAAGAAGACGTCTCTACACATAATCAGACGATCACCTCCCATTCAGTGTCAATCAAGAAATTGGAAACATAAATGGGTCAAATTTCTTCTCATTTGAACCCAAGGACAAAAGGGGGCCTACCAAGTGATACCTTGGCAAACCCAAAGATTCATCCTTGAGAGCATATCCACATTGTACCGCGACGTTAAATAAGGTGCTTCTTGGGAGGCAACCCAAATTTTTGACGCTTCATTTTTATTTTTGAATAACAATTGTTGATTGTGCATGTTGAAAAGTAAAAAGTGTTAGAAAATTGGCAAGAAGGAGAGCCAAAAGTCTAGTCAGCGACTATTTCAATAGGTCGGTGAGCCCCGACACGGATAGTTGTTGGTAACATCCATTTTGATGGGGAACTCTTTAAAACTCGGCGAGCCAAAGGCTTAGTCGGCGATTCGCCGAACAGGTCGGCGAGCGTGACTTTGTCTGCCGTTTGGACCCCCAAATTGCTGGGAGTTCTATAAAACACTGCGAGCTAAATCACCATTCAGCGCATCGCCGAGTGGTTCGGCGGGCACGACTTACTCCGCTGAATGGAGAGAAAACTAAAAGGTTTTAAAGGCCAAACGGTTTAAAATTTCAAAATTCTTCATCTTCTCTCATTTTAAACTTTTATACTCTCACCCGATACTATATTGCTTTTATTTTACATATTTCTTTGGGATCTTTGCTTGAGATTGGTTGTGGAACTTTGCCGCCTAACATTTCAATTAAAATTTTAGCATAAAGGTTTGTTTTCCGAACCCCATACTCTAAATTTGTGGTTGAACTCGAATGTAAATCGGTAATTTTTTGTTGATAATTGTTTTATTGTTGGATTACCCATCGTGAATTGAGTTTTTACCTAATTTCTAG
This sequence comes from Solanum piurae, assembly GCA_029582685.1. NCBI lineage: Eukaryota > Viridiplantae > Streptophyta > Magnoliopsida > Solanales > Solanaceae > Solanum > Solanum piurae. Next base: position 66,680 of record JAJOOO010003719.1, read on the forward strand.
TAAATGATCTATTCCTGTGTTGTCCTTATTTTAAATCAAGTTTAAATTGTTGGGTGGCGATGAAATTATGTTGGGTCTAGTGGGGTGAAGTATGAGTAACCCCGAATTATGCTAGATGTCATATTTTGCACTATGATGGAGCGGTTGACGTGATTCTTAAGGGAAAAAGAGGTCAAATGGCAAATTTTGGCCAAATAGGGGGAAATCTGAGTACCCCAAGGACATGGGTAGTATGGCTATGACCCTAATTTCGTAGGGTAGCTGTTTAATTTTGTTTTTGGGGACTGCGGGCTTGAATTTGAAGTTAGAGGTGAAAAACTAGCATGTTGGGCCGCTTAGTGAGCTGAGTTGACCTCGCTGAGTGGTTCGGCGGTTCGCCAAACACCCCCAGATCACCCTTAATTTCCTTAAATGTTAAGTTTGTGTTCTGTAACATTTGCCAATATACCTGAGCTTAGAGAGTTAACTCAGTGACTTGCCGAAAGTTCTTCTTGATCATTCTTTTGCACCCCTATTCCCTAAAATAAACTGTAACTTTTAGTGAGCTACTTCTAGCTCACCGATTTGTGTCAGCGATCCGCTAAATGGCCCTGTACATTGCCGACCAACTTTGAATTTGTGAAAATTTTGTGCTAGAACTTTCAGCGAACACTATTTGGTTCGCCAAAGAGATTCTGTGACTCATCGAACTGTTCTGCGAGTCTTTCTGCAACATATTTTCTGCTCTTTTTTTGGAACTTTTTCTAATATTTTTCTATGTTGTTTTCATAAATAGCGAAACCTAAAGAGTCTGAAAGAGACATGCCGCCCCAAAAGGGGGCACGATAAGTCATGATAGATGAAGAAGAAGCTACTTCCAAGGCTAAGGCTACAAAGCTACCTCCAAAGGGAAGCAAAGGAAAGGGGAAGGCTCCCATGACTTAGACACCGGAGTACAACTATGGAAATGAGGGGTATCCTATGATTCTCAGGCTTCTACCTTTAAGCCTGAGGATGATCAGTTGTTACAAGCCCGGAGAGCGGAGCTTTACCCCAAAGTGATGCATGATTCATCTAGGATCCCGGTTCCTCAGATTACTTTTCCTCCTCCATATCCAGATCAGACAGTGGTTCCAGCACCACCAGTATAGAGTCCTCCTCCCCGGTCTCTCAATAGACTAATGGCCGAGGGATTGAGGACCATATTAGAGAAGAAGAGATTATCAATAGATGGTGTGGTGGACAGACATCTAGCTCTGTGGGAAACTCTCTGGTTCAACAAATTGAGGTCTTTACCAGGCCCATTGGCCCATACATTCCTTCTTTGGTCCGGGAGTTCTACTCTGCCTATAGTGACTTGGTGCCTCAAGGGAAGAAGAATGCTAGTGCCTTCAAGCAGTAGATTTTTTGATGTTCTGAGGTAAGAATGTAAAATACAACATCAATGATATAAATGTTATGTTTGAGTGGGCTACCGGCTTCATGAATGAATACTACAGTATGATCACGACAAAGACACTGGATGACCTCAAAGGTTGGATTGCTCCTATGCTTTCTGACATGACCCTAAGATTGATTGAGGCCAGAGCGCCGATAGAGAAGAAGGATCTCAATGTGGCGGCTAGAAAATGATTTGGGTTTATCAGCAACATGATCATGCCGTCCTAAAAGGATTCTATCATACGCCACTCAAAGGTGGCCTGTCTTAGGTCTATTATTGATAGGAAACAGCTCAATTTAGGTCAGATTATTGAGTAGGAGATGGCCATGAGGGCCAAGCAGCGCCAGACATCTCTCCCATTCCCGATACGGATCAGATAGTTATGTCGACGGGCTAGAGTCCCATGAGATGAGAGGAGAGATGTTGATATTACACCCATATATTCTACCAACATTCAGTGTATAGAGGCTGAGTAAACGCATGACAAGGATTAAGCAAATAGCAGCGTCGGTGGACAAGACATGCCTACTCCAACCACTAAGTCTTCACGTACTTCTAGTTCCATTCCTTCTGATGCTCCTGGCATTTTTTGCTGCACCTCATCCACCTAGATCTTATGTTGATGGTTCTTCATGGATCCTGTTGTCGGTTCTTCTGTATCCCATCCCCCTATCACCCAAGCGATGCTTTTCAAGATGGGGAATTTAGCTCATTCTACTGATCTATTAGCCTCCTGGTTAGAGGCCTCTATTTCTGGGATGATCGAGAGGGTCATTGTTGCTGCTTTGACACCCCTTAAATCTAATATTGATAGCCACAAGTTGGCCCTAGATGCTTAGATGATGAGAGTAGAGAAGTGTGAGAAGGACCAGGGGGCTATTAATGTTGTAACGACCTTGAAGGCCGATATTTTTGGGTTGAGAAAGCATGTGGACCCTTTGAAGTACTAGATTCTACTTCATTATTTGGGACTATGGAGATTCCTGATGGCCCAAGCACCAATGTTCTTGCTTTTTCTAATGTGCCTCTGGTTACCACCAGAGATCAGGTTAGAGCTTATGAGGTTGTTGCAGAGTCTGAGGCTGAGACTGATGATGAGCAACTTGGTGTTCGTAAGGAGGCTGTCTATAAGGACCTAACTGACCTAGAGGGTGCGATGTTCAAAACTGCGAGGTAGGCCTCTCTTATAGATGTTTCTAGGGTGAGCTATAGTGGAGCTAAGGATGATGTGATACCGGGAACTGATGCCCTGAAAAATGGAGTAACTGAGATACAAATTTCACCCCAGGCCTATCCTGGCAGGATGATTACTTTTACCTCCCTCTCTATTTTGTTTAATCAATGTGGGTTTTTAGTTGCACTTGAGGACAACTGCATTTTTTGTTTTTGATGGGGTGAGGTATTTCCATACCTACCTCCTTTGGGTTCTTTTGTGAATATTATGTTTTTGTGATGTTAATATTGAGCTTATTGGTTTCTATAGAAATTTTTATTTTTGAATTGTTATGTGGCCCATTGTTTTGAAAGAAAATGGTTTTTGAACCAAATATTAAAAAAATTGCCACCTCTTGTATGTGTGATTGTGGTTGTTCTTGTGCAAATTTGAGTGTCAGTTGCGGTCAATACCAATAACTTTAATAGTGCTTTTAATTGAATGAAATGAATGTGCGGCTACGATGAGGAAAACTATGTTACATAGGCAATATGTGAATTTTTAGCATGTCGTTGTGACTAGTTGGTTGTCTAATGAGTCTCTTGTGGTTAGCATTGCACACTAGCTAGAAAGTGTGGAGTCTTGTTTTATATTGGTACCAATGCCTTGTGTGGTGAGATTGTCTTGTACATTGTGCTTGATGACACTTAGAATATGCCATGTCGGTCCAATTGATTGAGAAAAACGAGCAATTGAGATTGTCTTAGGCAAGAATTTTGAAGAGTGAGACAATTTGACAATATACCTCTTTGTGGCCAACCTTGTGAGATGTGTGAACCTTGCTTGGTACCTTTTGAGCCTATCCTTTTCTTGGAAGAAACTTGAGCAACTTTGACCTCTTTATCCCATCACCCATAACCTTTATGAAATATTGGGATGTTTGAATAGCCAACTTAGGAAAAAAGCCTAAGTTGGGGGTTTGGTAAAAAAGAAGGAAAGTCAAGAAGTGTAAAGATTCCCCCTTTGATGGACTGTTTTGAAAATTACGGAACCCCTCCTTGTAAAAAAAAAAGGATTGAAAAAGAGCAAAAAATGTGAAATAAAGTGTGTGAAAATAGTGAAAAAAGGTGTATCCGGGGATTCTTGTTGAGTCGAATAATGGGGTGGAGTTTGAAAATGATTCAATATGAAAGAAAGGAGAAAGAGTGATTTTTAGGCCATACTTCATGAAGGTAGAAACCACTAATTCTAAATGACCATATATTCACACTCAACCCCGTTAGAAGCCTCAAAAAAGACGTTTGTGATCTTTATCGAGCAGAAACAAAGATTGATTGGAAAATAAGGTCAAGCCTATGGGTAGAGTCATGCAAGTGTTCATGTTTTGTGAGTGTGGGAGTTTTTTGTGATTCTAGGACTTTAAATTTTTGGAGAATTTTCTATTAATATGGAATCATCTTTGTTGTTAGAGAATTTCAGTACCTTTGTTGAGCTTGAACTTGCATTTGCAACAAGCATTGTGAGCTTGCGTACACTTGATAATGGTGAGTCACAATTTGAATCTTTGAGTGCACAATTGAGCATTGTATGTGTAATTTGAGCCTTGTGTGTAAATTTTTGTTGAGTCTTGATTAGCACTGTTTGTAGATATCCTTGTTGAACCGATAAATCTTGAATTTTACTTGAGGACAACCAAAAGTTTAAGGTGTGCTGTTGATGAGTCCGAGATTTGGTTTCCTTTAGGGCTTTGTTTTGATTGTTTTAGTGTCCTCAAATACCTAATTTATGCTATAAACTGATGGTAAAATATTTATTTTCAGGTATGTGAGCTAAGGAGCAAGGCAAGGACACTATCGGGCAAAAAGGAGCAAACAAGCTGAAGAAGTGAAGAAAAGTGATCCGGGTGATTGCCAAGACTACTCGGTGAGCCGCCGAGTGACCTTTATAGCTCGCCTAGCTGTTCCAGCATGCCAGCCCTGGGGAAAAGCAATGTTGGGGATATAAATGGCCAGTCGGCGAATCGCTGATCCACTCCGCGACAACAAGTTGGATCGCCCAAAGTTATAGAACTTGGAAGGATGATGACCAATGCAAAATGGCGATGGAAGAGAGCAAAGGGCGGATCACCCAATGACTCGGAGAGGGTCGACTTATTCCTCCAACCGAACTTTCAGGCTAAAGTTTGGGCAAATATAAATTGGAATTTTAGACGAAATTTGCAACTTCGCAACCAGTTGTTGCAATTGCCATTATAGAGTTATAGTATTCTCTTAGTTTTTTCAATTCTTATTGTAGACTTTGAGGATTTCAAAGCTAAATTTTGAGGATTTGCAAGTGGGTTTTTGAATTCCTTCAATTTGGACCATTGTAAAGACATGGGAATCTTTACCCAGATCATGGCGAATAATTTGGTAATCGTTTCTCTATTTTAATGATGTGTAGCTAAAACCTCAATTCTTAGGGTGTGATCATGTGATTATGGACTTAATTAGCTTATGGGTATTATTAATTACTGATTTAAATGCTTAATTAAAGTGGGTTTCATTTATAGTTGTGTTTTAAACTAAGAATTGTAGTTGCAAAGCAATTCGTACTTAGAATTGTGGGCTTGCTTGAAAAAGAGATGAACTTTGGGACTTATTTGGGTTTTTGGAAAATATGACTTTGGGTGAGTTTGACTTAAAACTGACTTATATTGACCCTAAACTTACCCATAACGAATCCACTTTGATTGGACTCAAACCGGAATTTCCCAAAACACCCCTCACTCTAAGTGAGCTGCCCAGGTGCCACGACGGGCTCCACGAGCTGTGGTCCCCTCCATGGTCTTGAGGTAGTGGCCAGACAACTTGTGCCTTTATCCCTCAAGCCCAAGGCAACCTCACAAGGGGCTCCACGAGCCGTGGTCCCTCTCGTGGGCCTTAAGGCAGTGGCTTGCCACTTCCTATCAACCCTCACAAACCCAACTCTCCTCCACGAGTCGTGAAGTGGCTTGTGAAGAGAATTTTTGTTTTGGGCAGCTTTTGGGGATCTCACTGCCTAGTCCACGATGGACCACACCATATGTCATGGTCCCTACCGGGAGGCATCGTGGGGGTTGTTGTCACTAGGGCAGTGTCTATGGAAGATTGGACTACCTTAGTCCTCTCCCTTGGCCCTTGCCCACCTCCTTGACTCAAACCCTCACGTTTAGCTCTAGTTTAGCCTACTAGTTTCTGGGGTGTTACATGCCCCCCAACTAACTGTAACAAAATTGGAAACCTAAAGTAAAGAGTAAAATTAAAAGCATGTGTTTTGTCCTAGGAATATGAGGACTCACCCCTGATGTTGTTGAATGCGGACCGAGAATCGATCTAAGCGTGATCTGGATATTCAGTACGTGAACCTACATCATGAAAGGATGTAGTGCAGAGTATGCATAAGTACTTGGACTGTAATGAGCATGCATGATATAGATACTAAGTTGAACAAATATATATAAGATGAACAATGCATAATTGAGCAATGATATAAACTTAGCAAGAATGTAAATACTAAAAATATAACTGAAAAGCTAAACTGAATGCAATGACCAAGTTCTAATCTTGAAGATAAGATGTTGAAGTGAATGTTTTAGTATATACTAAAAACCTGGTCAAATGCACTGATAGTCTGCTTGTGGAAGGTACTATTAACCGACATAAAACCACGTGATCTAAATATGAAGTCTAATTTATACTCCTCATCGAGAGGATCAAATATACCTTGCCAGGGTATTGTAACACCCTGTAGTTTAGTAGGCCAACTAGGTCTTAGTGTGAGGGAAACAAGAGCCAAGGCAAGGGGCAAGGGGCAAGGGGCAAGGCCCAAGTCAAGGGCCAAGGCTTCCCCAAGCTTGGGATGCACTGCCTCATCTCCACGACCACCACCACGGCCAGTGGTGAGGACCACGGCTCGTTTTATTGTCCGTGAAGGCCAAGGCAATAGCTCCTTTGAAGCTGCCTCAAAGTGGCTCACCTTTACGAGCAACTTCACGACCAGTGGTGAAGAATATGGCTCGTGGGAAGGCTCGTGAATGTTCCTTAAATTTGTGGAGGCCAAAGCCTCATACCCTAGTCACTTACCAAGGACCACAGGCAGGACCACGACTCTTGGTAAGGACCACGGCTCGTGGAGCCTGGCACATGGCTGCCTAATGAAGGCTAGTTTTGAAAATTCCTAATGTGGTGGTTATTAAGTGAGGTCATTTTGTATAGTATTAGTACACCTTTATAAGCTATTTTATACCTTTAACCACCCCAATTGAGTCATTATTTCCCAAGACTGAAATCAAATCCCCAAAAGCTCTCCTTTAAAAATTCTGTCTCTAGAAAACTCCAGAAGAAGAAGTAGAAGAAGTAGAAGAAGAAAAAGAAGAAGAGGGTCAAGCTAGGTAAAATTCCTACTATCTTCCAAGATTTGTGAGGTGTTTATAATAAAGGTATGATAGCTTATTCATCCATGGATTCTTCCATCCATGGAGCCCCCTTGAATTTCCCTGATTTGATGATGAATTCCCGAATTCAAGTTAGGGTTTCTTCAATGTTGTGGTTTATGTTGTATGTTGACCCAATTGAGTGGGTATTGATTGTTTCTCATAGAATTTGTAGTTAATCATGCTATTAACATGAAATTACATGTTTTCTAGGCCTAACCCTAGTTTGATTGATGAAATTGAAGTAATGTGGGTTTATGCCTTGTGAAGGAGAAATTGAGGATTCATAGATGATCTTGTAGAATTTGTGATATGTATAGTAATTGTTCAAGAATAAAAGCATGTAGACATGAATTGAATTAGAATAATGTATATGTGAGGGATCATGACTATTAAAGCTTGTGATTGAACCATTATGATGATATTTGATTAGAATCACTTAAGAATGAAGCATGTGATTAGAATGCCTTGAAATCTAGGTATGTATGATGATTGTAAGTAGTAAAGCTTTGAGAGTAAGGCTTGTAGTCAAGTATGTTGATTTCTAGGGCTTTGAGAGAAAAGCTAATATGTTGAATTATGCTTGTAATGGATTTGAGAGTAAAGCCTGTGTGAGAATGGTAGACTAGTAGATATCATTGTTGTGGAAGGACATTACCCACCTCATCTACCTTAGGAATATTTGAATGAATAAAGTGATAGAATCACTTGAAACATGGATTGGTTGTCAAGGACATCCCTCCATGAGTCATGAGTTAAGTATGGCTTAATTACTAGTCTAAGGGGTGTATGCTTGGTCCAAATGGATATTGACAATGAGATGGAGGTCAACACATAGTCGGGTCCGGGCCTCCAAGATAAAGGAGGCTCACACCTAGTTGAGTACAATCTTCCAAAGTAAGGGGGAACTCTCACATAGTAGAGTCCGGGTTTTCCCAAAGTAGGTCTCATGAGTTGGAAGCCTTCACATAGAGAAGTTTGGGTTTCTAGTAGCAATATTTGTATCCAATGAACTAAGACATACTTTAAATTGTATCTCCAAGTGTTCAAAAGCATTAATGAACTAAGAGATGCTTAATGAATCATCTCCAAGTGTTCAAACATAATGAACTAATACATGCTTGAGGAAGCATCTCCAAGAGTTCAAATACCTAATGAACTTAGACATGCTTAATAAAGTATCTCATAGTGTTCAAGATAATAATGAACTTAGACATGCTTGAATAATTATTTCACAGTTTTCTAAGGCCTTTGAGTGAGGGACTTGCTCCCCAACAAAGAAGAATGAGAATGATGACCTAAAGTGGTACTTAGTATGGATGGGATTATGGGGTCTTATCCTTGCAGTGCACAAGTATGACTTAAGGTTACCTAGAAAGTGTTTCTCTTATATGATATATGTTTAGGCAGGATTGTGCTATAGTTGCCCTCCTTGTTATGATTCACTAAAGGTGAGAGATTCCCTTGTCTATGAGAAATAAGCTAAGGATGAGATTAAAGATGGTAACTATGTATGATGGCCTAAGGTGGTACTTAGTACGGGTGAGATTATTGGGTCTTATCCATGCATTGCACAAGTATGACTTGAATCTAATTATGAAGTGCTTCTTTTATGATATGAAGGACTAAGGGTTGACTAATGCTTATATTATGCCTATGACTATGTTGTTATCTCTTATGCTTATAGTTTATGTTTCACTAAGTATCTATTATGATTATGACATATATCTTATGTTGACTAACCCTTATGTTATGTTCTTATGATGTTATGTTAGCTATCATATTTAGTACATTTTGTACTAACACATAATCTTGCCTACATTCTTATTAAATGTAGGGTCCGACGATATTGAGTTCCATTCTCGTGGCTAGGTTCCTAGTAGAGCATGGAGATGAAGATTTGGTGAGCCTCATAGCATCGAGGATTTGATCACCTTTCCTTTATGTCTTTCTTTTGTGTTTTATACTTTTGTATGGGCTGCGCCTCAAAGATTTATTCAAGTTGTTTTAGATGGTTTGAGACAAAATGTTATAGACTTCCGCTTGCTTTTATAAAGACTTTGATTTTATGGAGAAAAAGTTTTAAAATTTCTGCATCATTTCTATTGCTTTATGTTATGATATGCTAAGTGGCTTACATTGAGTCCTTCGAGTTTCTATGTGCCATGTTACATCTAGGGAATTTCCCTGGGTCGTGAAAGGTATAAAGGAATGACAGGCGTGATCACTAAATTTGATCCCCATAGAGGGAACTTGTAGACCTACGGGGGCACGTAGTTCTAGGACTATGATGGTAAGTTGAACCCTAGTCCAACTTGGTGCTAAGCCTACTCCCAACTGGAATTGTGTACAATACCGCATAACTGAAATACTGGATAGCTCAATATTTGGACATGCAAATATGAGAATGCAACATTAAAAAACTGACAATCTACCTTTCTAAAACTAGAGCATGTTTATCTGTTTAACTAACCTAGCAAGTGTGATTCATGAACTAAGAGAATCTACACAACTAGGGTTCTGAATTACATGCAAAGAACTAAGCAACTTTAAAAGAAAGCAAGCTATTTCGATTTAGAATACTACAACAGCTAAATCACAACAATCATCTAAGGTTTTAGAAACCCTACGTCTAAACAAAATATAAAAAATGAATAATCTTACTAAATTTTAAGGACCTAGTGGATGAAAAGAACCCACTAGTGAAATTCCACATACCTGGTGACAATATTCATGGAGAAATCCTTCAATTTCAAGTCTGGAACACAAAGAAAGCCTTCTTCTTGTTCTTGAGAGTTTGGTCGACTCTTTCTCTTCTTTTGCTCTATGTTTTGGAGAATAAACAATTTAGGTATGTTCTGACTAAATTACTAGGCTTAAACTAAGTAAAATGACGTAGTTTAAATGTCCAACGCATAGTATTAAAAACCAAAATGACCCCAACTTAATATCTCATAGATGCCGACCACGGCGCCACTCATGGACCATCAAATGGAACACGACTCATCAAATATGTTCTGTTTGCTAGCTAGTCTACTAGTTCAGGGAAAGGTCCAACCACGAGTCCTACCATATCCCCTGTGAAGGACCACGGACCGTGAAGCCCACCGTGGTTCTTCACTTGGGGTGGGGTCTGCTGTCTCAGGTCCACGGTTACCACAACGGCCCGTCATCAAGAGCAAGACCCATAGAGGGCTCCGTGGTCTGATCCCAGAGCCTGGATGGTTTTTTCCTTCCTCTATGAGCCTTCCCACGGTTCATGAGGTGGTCCATGACTCGTGAATGGCCTCGTGGTCCACCACTTTTGGGTCGGTGTGAACCACGATAAGGGTTAAAGCCCATGGTCTTGATCACGGACCGTGAACCCCTCCCTGGTTCACCTATTTCTACTAAAAAATCAAAGTTTGTTTTTTATGGTTTCACAATATCTCCCCCTTGGGATCATTTGTCCTTGAATGAAGTCTAAACTAGTTGAGTATGGATGAAAGGAGCTACAATCCCTACCAATAAGTACTAGACACTGATATATGACTTAACTAAGCTCCAAGAACATGCAAATATGCTGAAAATGCAATAACAACTGAAGGAACATGATACTAAGACTGAATTTATGCTATAGTAAGCTGAGGGACTGGAGATGAACGATTTCCTCAAGCTGAAATGGAATCGGGAGGAAAGAGATGAGGATACTTGCCTTCATGGCTACTTCTTCTTCCCAAGTAGCTTTCTCTACAGACTGACTCCTCCACAAAACCTTCACCGAACCGACTTCTTTATATCTCAACCTACGAACCTGATGGTCAAGAATCTCAACATACACCTCTTCATAAGAGAGACTATCCTTCACAACCACAGTATTTAATTGTACTATACATGCCGGATCACCCACACACTTCTTCAACAAGGAAATGTAAAATAATGGATGAACCGCTGCTAGTTCTGCTGACAACTTTAACTCATAAGCCACATTTCCAAAACTTTTCAAGATTCTGTAAAAACTTACATATCTAGGACTGAGCTTCCCTTTCTTGCCAAATCTCATGACCCTCTTCAATGGTTACACTTTCACGAAAACCTAATCATCGATTTCAAAATCTAAGTCCCTTCTCCAAAAATCTGCATAGGACTTATGATGACTCTAAGCTGTCTTAAGTCTATCTCTGAAGAGCTGAACTTTTTCCATAGCTTCATGAACTGAATCTGGCCTAACCAATGTTGCTTCACCTACTTCAAATTAACAAACTGGAGATCTGCATCTATGCCCATATAATGTTGTCACGAGCCAAGAGTACCCCTTAGGCGTGACACGACATAATTGACCCTGACGTGGTCGCATAGAAGCCCTTAGCGTCATCATCACACAAAGACATACAAAAATACGAAAAAATTAAAAACTTTTACAATAGAAGTCAAGTTCTTTCATAAATGAAAATGGGAAACTAAACTTGTATCAATCACCATCTAAACATAAGAGTACAAATAGGGATGAAGCCCTTTACACCAATAAAGTGTCCATGAATAGGAAAATACAACATAGTCTAGAATATAGAAGAAAACTAGAAACTAGAATCAAGAGCAACTTGTTCTCAAACTAGAAGACTCACCAAGCCTAGGGAATAGTCGACCCAAGCTTCACCTTGAATAAAGTGGTAGTAGTCTCAACGACCCGAACCTACACTCATAGTAGAGGTAGAAAATATGGTTAGCACAATTAATTGTACAAAGTATGGATACCATGCACAAAATCCTTAAAACATGCATAAAAGGGATATTTAATTGAAATCATGCACTTAGCCAAGTTTAGAAACCATTATGCACATTCATAAAGAAACATCAGCCAATTCAACATATGAGCAACCCAAAGCCACACTAGTACAATGCAAAGGTAAGATCCCATAACCCTACCAAATGCTAAGTATCACATTTAGGTTACCAACAACATACATAAAAGTGAAAAAATTCATGTTCATAACATCCATACATACCTTTCATGCATCATTCATAAGTCATCATAACAAAAGAGAACCTTACCATAACCCCTCTTAGAGTCTACTTGGTGCAATGCATAAGTGAAGTACCATACCCCCACTAAGTAGTACCCCTTGAGAAGTCATAGTTAAAGTCCATGTCCTTACCATAGTTCATTCATTATTATTTTGGGAAGGATTGCATTAACCGACATAGACCATGTGAGGTACATGGAATCCGGTGTTCTACCCCCACACCAAAAAGAGGTGTCCTACTTGCCTAAGGTAGAACGTATATTTGTAGCTTCTAGGTTGATCCACTAGCTAAGAATTATGTGGGCACATAGTTATGGGACAAGGAGATTGCCACTAGAAACCCGAACTTCTAGCGTAGAAGGTTTCCATCTCATGAGATATCATACATTGGGAGGCCGGACTTGCTATACGTAAAAGCCCCCATCTCACTTTCATGTCCTCTCGGTGCTATTCATTATCCCCTTTAAAAGTCAGAATTAGCCTTTACTTAGATTCATAGTCATAAGAGAGTGTATTAGACACTCATGTCAGCATATCATCATAATAGCTCATAAGCTTCTTTAAGTGAGAATGCTCCTTTATCCTTTCACTTTTAGAAACATTAGCATGTGAGTAAACCTTTCACATTGTAGTAGTAGTGTGATCATGAGAATGTCGTTTCAAGAAACACCACAAGCTTCTCATAAACATACATACATACTTCATACATAATCAAGTGTAGAGTGTATAGGGAAGGAGTATATTGCATCAATACAACAATGACACATTTAGATGTAGGATCATTACTATCTAAGTAGATCACATACTCATATACAATCAACATCAACATATACAAGCCCTAGCCTATTGCCCTTCAAGGCCATGAATCAACATCAACCCTAACATTATAGAATTACCAAAATAAATAGAGATATTTCATGATTCAACCATCAATTAAACGTATATATAATCAATAACCAACTTCCAGGGCCAATCAAGTCACATCTTAGTTCCCAATTTAGGAAGAAAGGGAACCATGGGTCCAAGAGAGATTTTCATCAAAAACCATAAATACTACAACAATATAACCATAAACCATCATAATTATTCACAACAGATCATAATTGAACAATAGAAATCGTTTCGGAAGAAGACCCATGTTTAGAATAAAACCCTAGATTTTGGAAGTCTTAAAAATACACTTTGAAGGGACTTCTTGGGGGATAGATACCCAAGAATAAAAAGCATCCATACCTTAGGTTGGAATCCTCATGAAATTAGAGAAGAAAGGCTTGTTCTTGAACCCTTAGCTTGAGCGTTTACCTTGTTCTTAAATGGAGTCTGGAGAGAGAATTTTGGGATAGAAGAGTCGGTTTCTTACTTTGAGTTTTGTGAGTTGTGAGGAGTTAAGTTGAGTTTAATGACTTAAAACTATTTATATAGGTATAAATAAAAATAACCATCCCCACCCATATTTAATTAATTAGGAATTTATGGAAATGTTTAAGTCTTGGCCAATTTGCACCAACCTTTGGTAGACCTTACCTACGAAAGCTCCACCTACGGTCCATAGGTTGGGTGACGCCTCATGCTAGTAGCCCATTATTTGGTTCAGAAAGGGTAAGATCAGCACAGGGCTGGGGAGACTAAGTCTCAACCCACGACACCCACCTACGTTCCGTAGGTTGGGTAACGGCCTGTACTGCAAAGCATCAATAAGAGCTGAGACTAGGAAGTTTTTGGGGAGTTTGGTGAATCTAAGTGTTGACTAACGACTCTCATATACAGGGCATGAGTCAACCTATGACTCGTAGGTTAAGTTTCGTGGTCCATGTTTGTTTTTGACAGCTTTTGGGCAACCCCCTTGGTCCTCCTCAAGGACCCTTGGGGGGCCATGCCTTGACGTATAGGGACTATAAACTTAGTACTAAGTTAGGGAGGTCATTATACGACTATTATCTTGATGTTAACCCTTTTTTGGACACTAGATTACATGTTAGGCTCTAACTTAGGTCATTATATTTCAGTAGTGTTACAAATGCCTCATAAAAGGCCATCTGAATACTGGAATGATAACTATTGTTAAAGGCGAACTCTATGAGAGGTAGGTGATCATCCCAACTTCCCTTGAAATCGATCATGCAAGCTCTCAACATATCCTCTAAGGTCTGAATTGTACGCTCTGTCTGACCATCTTTCTGTGGATGAAATGTTGTATTGAGATTTACTTGAGTAACAAGACCTTTCTGAAATGATTTCTAGAAATGAGAGGTAAACTGAGGACCTCTATGGGAGATGATAAACAAGGGAACCCCATGCAACCTGACTATCTCATCAATGTAGACTTTAGCATATTCCTTTGTTGAATATGTAGTCTTGACAACCAAGAAGTGGGCAGACTTAATAACTCTGTCTACTATCACCCAAATGGAGTAATGATGCATGTGAGTACGAGGTACACCCGTAAGGAAGTCCATATTTATCACTTCCCACTTCCATGTAGGAATGTTAATCTCTTGAGTGATTCCTCCTGGTTTTTGATGTTCTACCTTAACCTGTTGACACTTAAGACACTTAGCTACAACAACTGCTATGTCCCTCTTCATGTTGTTCCACCAAAAGTCTTCTTTTAGATCATGGTACATCTTAGTGGCACCTAGATGAATGGAATACCTGGAGTTATGAGCTTTGGTAAGGATCTGTTGCCTTAACTCACCCACACTACGAACATATAAGAGACCCTGGTAAGGAAGCACACCGTATCCCTCTTGGGAGAAAACCTCAACTTTCTGTTATTGAACTGCACCTTTCAACAGAAGCAATATAGGATCACTATCTTGTTTTTACATAACCTCCGCTACCATTGAAGATTCATATCTATTCTGAACTATCACACCACCATCTGACCTTTCCGTAAGACCATCTCCTAAGCGAGCAATCCGGTGAACATACTTTGCTAATTCCTTCTTTTCTTCCTCAAAATGTGCTACACTACCCATAGATAATCTACTGAGAACATCAACTACTACATTGGCCTTACCAGAATGGTAAAACACATACATGTCATAGTCCTTAACGAATTCAAGCCATCTCCTCTGACGAAGATTCAAATCTTTCTGGGTGAACACATAATGGAGGCTCTTATGATCTGTGAACATATCAACATGAACAACATACAAGTAATGTCTCCAAATCTTTAGGGAAAATACTACAGCTGCAAGCTAGAGGTCCTGAGTCAGATAATTCTTCTCATTTACCTTAAGCTGTCTAGAAGCATAAGCTATGACCTTTCCTTGCTGCACCAACACACAACCTAAGCCAACTCTGGATGCATCATAATAAATCACATAACCATCTAAGCCATCTGGTAGAGTCAAGATCAGAGCTGTAGTAAACCTAGGGGTGGCAAATGGTTGGATTGGATCAGATTTGGATAGATTGAACATGGATTGAGCAAAAATGGTTTGGATTACAATCCACCCAAATAGAATATGGGAAAATATGGATTTGGTCAAATATGGTTTGGGTATAATGGTTCTAACCCATTTAAAAAAATCTGTTTTTTTAAAAAAAAAATTACTCTCTCCCCCGTGCATCCCCACCCCACCTTCCACCAACCGACCCATACTTTTTTTTTGTTTTCCAAAAACAAAATAAATCTTTTTTTAAAAAAAAAAAGAAATTTACCCCCTCCCTTCGGGTACCTCCCACTCCCCGCCCCCACCCATCCACCTTCCAGCAACCGGCCCCTAAATTTTTTTGTTTTCCAAAAACAAAAAAAAATATTTACCCCATCCCCAGGGTACCCCCCCACCCCCCACACTTTCCACCAACTTACCGCTAAATTATTTTTTTTCCAAAAACAAAAAAATATTTACCCCCTCCCCTCGGGACCCCCCCCCACGTTCCACCAACCGACCCCTAAATTATTATTTTTCCCGAAAACAAAAACAATCTGTTTTTTTTAAAAAAAAAAAAATTACCCGCCACCCTCAGGGAACCCCCCCTTCGATCAACCTACCCCTAAATTTTTGTTGTTTTCCAAAAAAAATAAATATGTTTTTTCAATTAAGTTTGAAAATTAATTGAATTTTTAAAAATTAAGATTTTTATTTTTTATTTTTTAGCACAATTAAGAATTTTGAGTGGAAGTAAAAACTAAGTGATCTATTATGGTCAATATGGATGCCTATATTTAATCCATTTTGACTACATTTGTAGAGACTCTTAAAATAGATTGAAGCCCATATTTGACCAATTAAAATATGAATGATCCAAGTCATTAAATATGGGCAAAATAGACTCATTTCATTAATATGGGCTCAAATTGCCACCCCTAAGTAAACTTAGTCTTCAGTTCTGAGAAAAGTTTCTAACACTCATTAGACCACTGAAACTTGACCTTCTTCGGAGTCAACTTGGTCAATGAGGAAGCTATGGATGAAAATCCTTCAACAAATCACCTGTAATAACCAGCAAACCCAAGAAACTTCTGATATTTCTTAGAGAGTTAGGTCTTGGCCATTGCTTCACTGCCTCTATTTACTGAGAATCCACTCGGATTACTTCGCTAGACACAACACGACCAAGGAAAGCTACTGACTGTAACAAGAAATCACATTTGTTGAACTTAGCGAATAACTGGCGATCCTTTAGAGTTTCCACAACAAATCTCAGATGATTCACATGCTCCTTCTTATTTCAAAAATAAATGAGGATATCATCAGTAAAGACAATAATGAACAAATCCAAATACTGGCTGAACACAATGTTCATTAATTCGATGAAAGCTGCAGGTGCATTTGTTAGTCTGAAAGACATAATAACAAATTCACAATAACCATACCAACTTCTAAAGGTTGTCTTCGGAATGTCACTAGCTCTGAATCTGAACTGATGATAGCCGGATCTGAGCTTTATCTTCAAAAAATAACTAACACCCTGAAGTTGGTTGAACAAGTCATCAATCCTGGGGATAAGGTATTTGTTCTTTCGTGACTTTGTTCAACTGGCGATATTCAATGCACATTCTGAGACAACCGTCCTTATTTTTCACGAATAACACTGGAGCACCCCATGGAGAGATACTAGGTCTAATGAAGCCCTTATCTAAAAGGTCTATCAACTACTTTTTCAATTTATTAAGCTCGGCTGGAGCCATTTGGTAGAGAGGAATCAAAATAGCCTGGGTATCTGGGAGGAGATCTATTCCAAAATCGATTTCACTTTTGGGAGGAACTCTGGGATGATCTTCTAGGAACACTTGTGGAAACTCATTTACTATTGGGACTGACTCAAGATTTAGGGTTTCAGAGCTTGAATCCTTAACCCGAACAACATGATATATATACCCTTTAAAAATTAAATTTCTAGTAAGAGATGGATCGACCCATAGGCAGTGAGCTACTACCTTTTCATTCTAAGACTGGCTTATTTGGAAACTGAAACCGAACGATCCTAGTTCTACAATCGGCTGAGGCATAACATGAATGTAACCAATCCATGCCTAAAATTATATCAATGTCTACCATTTCTAACTCTACCAGATCTGCCGAGGTGACTTTCTGAGAAACTGTGACAAGGAAATTCATGTATACCAGTCTTTCTATAACTAGGTCACCAACTGGAGTAGAGACTGAGAAGGGTTCTTAAAGAGTTTCTGGACATGGATTAATACCACAAGGTCCCTTCCACTGCTGGTACCAAGTGTAGGCAACTTCTTTCAACTAATAGGTTGCCAAATCTGAACTCTCGAATTGAGTGACACCAATAATGTTTGTTACCCTTTAGATGTCGTAGAGAAACTCTTATGGATCTTATTCTGACTTAGAACCATGAAACTCTTTAGGGTCTATCCGAGTAAAGTCTTGGATTCCTGCTCTAGCAGTGTTAGTCTATGGCAGAGCTAGGACCACAACATGTATGACCTAGGTAGTCATGGCCTGAGTAAGTACTTGGTAACCTGTCCTGAACTCTGCATGCATGACTTGCTCCTTCAATGCGTCTGCTTGAGCTGTTGGTTGATTCCTTGTGTTAGTTGTTCTGGAGGCATTTTCTGAAATGCGAAGAGCAGGACTTAGAAGGAGATTGAATAGAGTTCATACTCATGCACGATAATAATAGCAAGGAAAGTGAGTTTTTTCTTTAAACACTTCGTAGACTCTCTCTCAAAGATGTGGTGCACTTCACACTCATGAAAGATACTCTACTTAGTGCGGCTTGCATACATCCTAGGACTCTTAAACCTAATGCTCTGATACCAAGTTTGTCACGCTCCGAGGCTACCCCGTTGATGTAACACGGGACCTAAGATCACGAGTGATCCTAAGCTAACCATGTGTCTGGCATATATCAGGCATACTAAGATAACTGAATAAGACATGTACCATGCGGAGGATAAAACAATGGATAACTGAAAATGGGGAATACCCAACTACTCTGAATGTATAAAACATACTAAGAGTTTAATAACAACTGAATGATGAACTTAAAAATTCAAGCTAATTATATTACTATGTCTGAAAAGCCTCTAACAGAGTTGAGATGCATGGACATGCCCTCTAGCTAACTCTAACAAAATTGTAAACTAAAAGTAAAGACTAATATGAAAAACATGTCTATTGTCCTCTGAATATAAGGACTCAACACTGTAGTTGTTTAATGCGGACCAAGAATCGATCTAAGCGTGATCTGGATGCTGAATACCTAAACCTACATTATGAAAGGATGTAGCGCAGAGTATGCGTCAGTACTTCGTATGTATTGAGCATCCAGGATATAGATACTAAGCTTAAAAACTATATATAAGTCGAAAAAATAATAAATGAGCAATGACATAAGCAGAGCAAGAATGTAAATACTGAAAAGCTAAAAAAAATGCAATGACCAAGTGTTATTCATGAAGATAACATGCAGAACTAAATGCTGAAGTATATACTGAAAACCTTGTAAAATGCACTGAGAGTATGCCTGTGGGAGCTACTATTAACCAACACAAAACCACGTGAGTTAAACGTAGAGTTCGATGTATACTCCCCATCGAGAGGACCCACTATACTTTGCTAAGGGTATAAATGCATGACTGGCGTGATCACTAAATCTGATGCCCACAGAGGAGACTTATAAACCTACGGGGGAAGGTAGTTTTGGGACTATGATGGTACGTTGAACCCTAGTCCAACTCGGTGCTAAGCCTACTCTCAACTGGAATTGTGTGTGATACCACATAACTGTAATACTGGATAGCTCAATATTATTACATGTCAATCTGAGAATGCAATATTTAAGAACTGACAATGTAACTTTTGAAAACTGGAGCATTTTTATCTGTTCAACTAACCTAGCAAGTGTGATTCATGAACTAAAAGAATCTACACAACTAGGGTTCTGAATTTCATGCAAGTAAGTAAGCAACTTTCTAAGAAAGCAAGCTATTTCGATTTAGAATACTACAATAGCTAAATCACAACAATCATCTAAGGTTTTAGAAACCCTAGGTCTAAACAAGTATTACAGGGACCTAGTGGATGAAAGAAATCCACTAGTGAAATCCCACATACCTGGTGACAAAATTCACAAATAAATCCATCGTTTTCGGTTCTTGAACTTGAAGAAAACATTGTGCTAGTTCTTTAGAGGTTTGTTGACTCTTTTTCCTCTATTGATCTATGTTTTGGAGAAGAAATAATTTTGGTAAGTTCTGACTAAATTACTAGGCCTAAAATGAGTAAAACGACGTAGTTTAAATGTCCAACGCATAGGGGGAAAGTCCAAAACGACCCCAACATAAAATATGATGGATTCTGACCAAGGCCCCAATAACGGACAGTCAAATGGACCACAGCCCATCAAGTGGGTCGTGGTTTGCTGGCCAGCATACTGGTTCTGGGAAGGTTCCAACCACGAGCACTACCACAGCCCGTGTGAAGGACCACATACGTGAAGGCCACCGTGGTTCTTCACTTGGGCTAGGATCTACTGGCTCTGGTCCAGAGATTCCACCACAGCCCGTCATCAATACCACGGCCCGTGGAGGGCTCAGTGGTCTGATGCCAGAGCTTGGATGGTTCTGTCCTTCCTCCACGAGCCTTCCCATGTCTCGTGACGTGGTCCATGACCTGTGAAGGTCCCCATGGTCCACCACTTATTGGTGGGTGTGAACCACAATGAGGGTGACAGACCATGGTCCTGATCACCGCCCGTGAACCCCTCGGCGGTTGACCTAATTTTGCTGAAAAATCCAAGTCTATTTTCTAAGGTGTTACATTTTACTTTAGGGTTCAAAGATTAATTGTAATATCTACCACCACACTGTAGTGTGCCAACAATCTCTGCTACTCTCTGTCATAGCTACTCTCACTGGTGACTGGAAACTCTTTATCCACATCTATTAAGGTTGTTTGCTCACGCAGTTGGTAATTGTGCCACCACAGGTAACTCCCATGGCCTAGAAATCTAGATCTCTTATTGCTTTATTCTCTCTCTTATATCCTTTCTTATTAATTTCTAATACCTTCCCAGATGATAACTATGATTGGATCTTGTCCTACTCCAACGACCTCCGTTGTACCTCTCGTGACCTATACTTTTTGGGCTTTCCCATCCTTATGCTTTACTATTTTTTCTTTCTATTCCTACTCTTTTTGTAGGTAATCTTTCAAGCCAGACAGAAGAGACAAGGTTCTGGTTAAAACTTGAATAGACACCTTTAGAGTCTTTCGGAAAAGCTCTGGTGACTTCTGGCGAGAAGAAAGTATCATGTTTATTGTTTCTTCAATATTTGCTACACAAAAAAGGTTCTCATTGAGCTCTTGGAATATTTAAATTTTTTACATAATATTGTAGACCCAACATGTACATTTCTAGTTTTATTGTATTCCTACATTTGATCAGCTACCGTTCATATTTTTATTTCTTAGATTCAATGATTTATTTTCTACTAGTATTAAGATATGTTTTCATAACTCCTACGTTCAAATTTTCTCTGATATTTGAATTATTTCAAATATGTTAACTTGTATTTTAATTTTAAGATTTCTTTCCATTGTTAGATGCACATTCATAGTTATTTTTCTGAGCTAGTGTTCAAATATATCTTTCTTGTCTAATTGGTGATATCTCGTGTTAGTATACTATTGCATATCTCACTCTCATGTCTAATTGGTGATCCATATTGTCATATATTGCATAAATCTTGTGGGTTGTCTTTTGTTAGTATATTGGGTGTACACATAGTCTAGGGCTGATTTCTTTTGTTCATTCATTATACTATTTCTCATTTTTCATCAATTTTTAGTATAGTAAATTCGTCGTAGACTCTATGCTTGTTTAAGTAGTTCTAGTAGATTTCTATTTCTTTTACATCTTATTTAGCTTAAATCTCCCGAATGGCTTTGGTGAATGATGGTGTACTAAGGTCATGTCTTCAGTTGAGGCCAGGGGAAAAGGAAAGTAGTGGTAACTAGGTAATGAAGTTTCATAAGTTAAAGGTATAGGGTCATGAAATATAGGATCACGAATGGAAAACTCCATAAAGCTAGTGAAGACTCTCAAAAAGAGGAATATAAATACAATTTATGTCCAAGAGACCAAATGGGTAGGTATCAAGGCCTAGGATGTGGACGAGTTTAAATTGCCATATTGAGGCAATTTCTAGTAGCTTTGATGATTTCACAAAGCCTTTGTTTTCTGGGAGATGAATAGAAGTAGAGCTTCAATTTTGGATTTTGCAAACGATTTTGAGTTAGTAATGGAATTGCTAACTTGTGTGTTCCGAAGAGGGGGAGCCAATTGGTTACCTTTCATATCATGGTAGTTAATATTGTCATGACAAAAAGTAAACCCTAGACACGACATGGTGTATAAGACCCTGAGAGGCCCTACACAAGACAATTGACATACATGTGATATAATAGAATAAACAGTAAGAGGGTTTAAGTAAGTCATCTCATATCATTAAAGAGAGTTTGAACATAAGTGCAGAATCATAATTATGCAGTGACAAGCCCTTCTAAAGAAACATAGAATTGGTTGGGAAGTAACCCATACACCACGTAAAAAGTCTCAGGATTAAAGAATAAAAACAATAAATGTTCTTCATGGCTTTGCCCTCGGAGTATTATGACTCACCAATTCAATAGCTATTAGCAATCCAAGCTAGCCATGTGTTGGAAGATACGGAGGGTCTGACCCTATAATATCAGATAATATAGGTACAAGTATACTTCAGTACACAGAATGTACTACGTGTGGGAAATATGCGTAAATATAGACATGGTATTATAGTAGGATTCACACATGTAATTCATAATATAGACATCAAACAATGTAATGTGTTAATAAAAAGGTATAATGAAAGATTTCAGGAAAAATCGTAGTTATTTTGTGAGATATTAGGTTTAACCGCAAATAAATTATTCTAGCTATGACATGAAATTCCATGTAACCCTCACACAAAAAAGACCGAGTCTAATTGCCAAGTTAGAACTCCAGATCATTCATTTAGGCTATGTGGATCTACTAGCTAAGTCATTTAAGACAACCTACGGTGGCACATAGTTTGGAATTAGAGATTGCAACTAGAAACTACCCTATTTGAGCCTCAACCTCAATGTCCTCTCGGTGCTAAGTGATGTGAGGTCAAAATACATATTTTTAATCATTATTTGCATCATATTTATTATTTATATTTGTTCTTTTTGAACATAAATTTTATGGATTGTCCTAAATTGTGTATTTTATTTGGAGGGTTAAAATTGTGAAAAAATAAGGAAGTTTGGAGCTAAAACAAAATTAAAGATGGAAGGTTGAAGAAGGAAATCAAGCAGGCAGCTTAATGGATTAAATTGAATAAATTAATATATTTATGTATATAAGGAAAACAGCGGCTACATTTGAAAATTTTCAAATTGCCTCTACAGTACACGTGGCAGCTAAAGAAGGCAGCTCAAAATTGTTGAGGCGGCGGCTACAGCGTTTCCAGCAACACGGAAAAAAGACGGAGAACCCAATTTAATTGGGTTTTGATTTCCTAATTTAAGGTGGACTCAATTATTTTATTTAGGGTTTTTATATCTATAAATAGGGCATGAAAAGTTATTCTTGAGGGGAGCCAAGAATCAAGATACAAGACACAATATAAATTTTCTTCTAGCTTAGGAACTTTGGAAGAGCCGCCGTGGAGGTCGGAGAATTGTGGTTTATTCTTTCTTCTCCTTTATTATTTATTTGTATTCGTGATTTATAAAAGATAGTTTAGCTATTGGTCTTAACTTTTTATGATTAACACAAACATATTTATTTTAATAAATTTTGATTGTGTTCTTGAGATAATGAGTAGCTAACTTTCATAACTAGGATTGTGGGAACCATGAGCGATTAACAAAGTATGAATAGTAAATAAGCAATTCTTGAATAGTGTTTTG
>JAJOOO010003720.1:0-19002 GCA_029582685.1 Solanum piurae
GATTACTACCAATCCCATATGCATGAGATTCATTCGTCTTTTCTGTATTTCATTCATGGATTCTTTACTGATTAGATTTATACTTTCACTATCATTTTCCGATACACTTAATTGTTCTTCTCTATAATGTCTATATAGATGGGCTGTTGATGAAAATAGTCCTGTATTATATAAAACTTGTGGATTTAATAATTTCAATTTATTTTTCTTGAAAATTTCTATATCTCTATCTACATCTATTATTTCATCTAACTGATGACTGCTACTTGGTTTGGATGAGTTTATTATTCTAGTTAGCATATTGTTTCCTAGTCTATCTTGAGAGAAACTGGGCCTTTGTCTTTCTTGGGAACTTCTATTCCTGTTTGAAAAAATGTCCATGTTTTTTCTTTCTTATTATTTCTATCTTTTTAAGGGTTTATTTCAGTTCTTTTAAGTTGTTCTATTAATGCCTGTATATCGTTTTCTTGTTTAACTTCTTTTTTAGAAATTTTACTTTCTAATAATTCTGGATTCTTTATATATATATATATATATAATTTTATTATACATAATATTTTTTTTACCTTTTTTGTCATTATGATTTATAATAAAGGAACTTTAAAAAATAAGTATAATTGATTAAAGATCTATAGTTATAATTTGCTTAACTATGAATCATAATTATATGTAAGAAAGAAGAGAGAGGTGAGCAAGATAAATACGTATTTCCTTTTATAGGAATATATTTTTTTTACCGATATTGTACTTATCATGAAAGTTCTTTCAATTATGAACTCCAAAAAAGTCAACCAAAATGACAAAAACAAGATAAAAAAAAAGACACAGGAAAAAAAGAAAATAAAATTAGAACCAGTATTAGGTTTTTTTTTAATCTTTATATAATTTGTTACAAATAAATCAATATTATGAAAAGAGAAGGAAAACAAAATACAAAGGGTCTGTTTGAAAGCCACCATGTAATTAGAATTGGTGTAATTACTAGGGTGGTAATTACCAGCCTAGTAATTACACAACCTAGTAATTGTATTGACCTGTTTGTTTGTCACAAGTGTAATCATAAGGTTATATTGAATTTTAAAAATATATATTAATTATTTAAAATTAAAAATATATATTAGACAAATAAGGACCTTTATAGATCATATTAAATTGAATATTTAAGATATATATTGTGTTTTGAAAATATTAATTAATAAACATATGCTCTTAACTAATATTATAAAAATAATTAATTTATATTTTTTTTCAATTTAGTATATTTTTATTAAATTAATCATACAAACTAAAAGTACAAAATTCTTATGAACATCATGAAATGTATGTTTGACAAAAAGATTAATATTATAGATATAATGTCACAAAATTATAAAAACATTTGATAAACAAATAATTTATCAACTCTAACTAAAAAATATAGCTTGCAATGTAAAATATCCAGTCAATACTTCTAAAACAAATGAAATTGAAAATATAACATAAGTTCTAAATTCAAAACAAAAAAATTAACATAATACTCTTATGTCAAATTTCAACATAAACATACATAAATATGATTTAAAAGAAAATAAAAATGTAAGTCCATAACCTTATTCAACAATGAATTTTACTTTAATTTAAAAATTAGAATACTAACAAAATTATACTAATGAAAAAAAATAAAAATAAAAATATAGATAATACGAAAAATTGCATGAAATCACATGAAGTAAAGGTTGATAATGAGAAGGAAATGAAATATAAATAATATAAAAAATATTTTTAGAAAATCTTAGAATAATAAAAACAAAAAAGAATTTAAAATAATAAAATTAAAATAAATTAAAACTAAAAAAAATAAAATAAAAATAAAAATAAAATTAAAAGAAAGAAACTAAAAATAATTAGCTTGTAATTACACCATGTAATTATCAGCAATTCACAGCCCCCCTGTGAATTGGAGAGTGTAATTACCACCTGCCAATTAACCTCAATTACCTACTTACTAGTAATAACATGTCCAACCAAACATGTCAGACATTGTAATTACACCAAATTCAATTACCAGGGTGACCTTCCAAACAAGGCCAAAAAGGAGAATTTAAAAAGTGATGTTAGAAAGAGAAAGGGAGAAGTCATAATGGAGTGGGACCCATAATAATGTATTTTTCAAATAAAAAATTCTCTCATACAAGTATGACATGGTATGCCTCTCTCATCATAAAAAAATTCAGGTGCTAACAAAATGAACTCATATTTTGTTAACTAGTCTAATTCGTCCATATTTTAATGGATTGGATGAGTGATTTTATTACATGGATAAGATAAGTAAATTATGGATAAAAATATTTCCCAAATCAACTTATTTTCTCTAATATAAGAAAAATGACATATCTTTTAAAAGTAAGGAAAATAATTTTCAAAACTCTTTTTCAATTCCACACTTCAATTTTTCACCCTAACTGAAATCCCGAGTATCGATTATTGATACTACTAAAAAAATTTACTCCTAACTCTCGATTCAAGACCCGACTCCTTACCTCAATTCGAGACCCAATTCTCAAGTTTCAAGTTAGATTGAAATAAAATCTTGATTTGGATATTGGATCCCGGGTCAGGATTCAGGATCATATCTTGGGTCGGGTCTTGGGGTCAGGTCTCGAGTCTTTTGTCGGGGTGGGTATCCGAATCAGGTTTTGAGTCGAGAGTCGAGGTCAGGTGTTGGATTTGGGTCTCAAATTGGTCGTCAAGGTTGAGTGTCAAATCCCAATTTAAAAGTTGGTTCATGAGTCTGGATTCAGAGATGGGACCCGATTCAAAATTCAGGTACCGAATTGGGTGTTAGGTTCGGTTTTCGAGTCGAGAGTCAAGGTAATGTCCAACTTAGGTATCAGATTTGGGTCCTGAATTAGTCGTCAAGGTCGAATGTTAGGTCCCAATTTAGAAGTTGATTCGTGGTTCTAGATTCATAGATGGGTCTCGGTTAGAAATTCAAGTCCCGAATTAGGTGTCTAATTTGGGTTTCGAGTCAAGAGTCGTGGTCAGGTCCAAATCAGGTGTTGGATTCAGATCTTAAATTTTTCATCAAGGTTGAGTGTCAGGTCCTGATGTAGAAGTCGGTTCTTGGGTCTGGATTCAGAGATTGGTCCTGATTCGAAATTTGGGTACCAAATTGGGTGTCTGATTCAGTCGAGAGTCAAGGTAAGGTCCAGATCAGGTGTCAAATTTGGGTCCCGAATCGATCATCGAGGTCAAATATCGAGTCCCAATTTAGAAGTGTGTTCTTGGCTATGGACTCAGAGATGGGTCCAGTTTAAAATCCAGGTCTCGAATTGGCTATATTGTTTGGGTTTCGAGTCAAGGTCAGGTGCAAATCAGAGGTCAGATTCGGGTCGTAAATCAATCGTCGAGGTCGAGTGTTAGGTCATGATTTAGAAGTTGGTTCCTGGGCTTGGATTTGGAGATAGATCTCTGTTCTAAATTCGGGTCTTCGATTTGGTCTCTGGATTAGTTTTTGAGTTGAGGTCAGGTCTTGATCTGGTGTTTTGGGTCTCAAATTGGTCGTTGAGGTCGAGTGTCAGGCCCCAATTTAGAAGTTGGTTCCTCGGTATGGATTCAGAGATGGGCCTAGGTTTGAAATTCGTGTCCTGGATTAAGTGTCTAGTTCGGGTTTCGAGTTGAGAGTCGAGGTTCGGTCCAAATAAAGTGTCGAATTTGGTCCCAAAATAATTGTCGAAATTGAGTGTTAGGTCCCAATTTAGAAGTTGGTCCATGGGTATGGATTCAAAGATGTGTCCTGGTTTGAATTCGGGTCACAAATTGAGTGTTAGGTTCAGGTTTAGAGTTGAGGTCAGGTGTCTGATTCAGGGGCTAAATTGGTCGTCAAGGTCGAGTATCAAGTCCTAATTTAGAAGTTGGTTCCTGGGTCTGGACTCGATGATAGGTCTCGCTTTATAGTTCAGGTCATGGATTGGGTGTCTGATTTGGGTTTTGAGTCGAGATTCGAGGTCAGGTCTAGATCAGGCATCGAATTCTGGTCCTAAATTGATCACCGAGGCCGAGTGTCAGTTTTCGATTTAGAATTTGGTTCTTGGGTCTGGATTCGGGGATGGGTCAAATTTTAGGTCTTCAATTGGGTGTTTGGTTCGGGTTTCGAGTCGAGAGTCAAGTTCAGGTCCAAATAAGGTGTCAGATTTGGGTCCCAAATTGGTCGTTGAGGTTGAGTGTCAGGTCTCAATTTAGACTTTGGTTCCTGGGTTCGGATTTGGAGATTTGTCCCGGTTCAAAATTTGGGTCCCGAATTGAGTGTCTTGTTCAAGTTTCGAGTCAAGAGTCGAGGTTAGATCCGGATCAGGTGTCGAATTTGCGTCCCGAATTAGTCATCGAAGTCAAATTTCAGGTCCTGATTTAGAAGTTGGTTCCTTGGTCTAGTTTCAGAGACGAGTCTTGGTTTGAAATTCGGGTCTTGGATTGGATGTCTGGTTCAAGTTTTGTGTCGAAAGTTGAGGTTATTTATAAATCAAGTGTCGGATTTGGGTTTGATTTAACATTTCAAGCACACCTCATCCAATTCTAGGTGTCAACGATCGTACATCAGTATAAAACCCAACAAATGAGTTTGGGTCGAATCCTAGTATAAAACCCAACAAATGAGGGTCAAATCCCACAGAGAGCGGTACATGTTTCAAATTCAATTAGGAAGTGCAAACGTGGTCTAATCAACCATAGGAATAGAAATTATCAAAAAAGACATTAATCAAGTAAAATGGGTGACACGAATGTCAGATGGGGGTTTTGCTTTGTAATTATCAACTACAAAGCTGTCACGAAAACTTCGAAATAACAATAGGGAAAAGGATTCTTGGGATGTGATCGATTATAGGAAAATATAGATATATGGATAATTGAAACTACTAGTAAACAACTAAATATCAGCGAGTAGGCTAGACTATAAGGGAGATAGCTGTCTCTCGAACAACTACCCCGAATCAGGTGATTTCTTTCGAACATCAACAAGCATGACAATGAAGAACATCCCACACCTTAATTCATCCACTCTTTTGAACTAGATGGGTAGGATTGGGTTAGGATTCACTCTTTCGAGCTAAACCCAACTCAACCCAATTAGGGCTGGCAAGGGGACGGGGACGGGACGAAGGAGAACGGGACGGGACATGGGAGGCCTTGACCGGGATTCATGGGGACCGGGATTGGGGGGATAAAAATTTGTCCCATCCCGTCCCACTATATATACGGGATGGGACGGGGTTTGGCGGGACGGGATGGGATGGGACGTGGGATTTTTATTGTTTTATATGTTTATTTATTTGTATTGAAATTATATGTTATTGAATAGCATTTTTAGTTTATTTAGTTTTCAATAACATTTTTAGCTAATAAAAAATGCTTAAGTTTTCAAATTTCAAATTTCAAATTTGAGAAGTTCAAATTTGAGAAGTTCAAATTTGTATTTTAAAATATTTTAAAAGAATTTAACTTGAAATTTCAAATGTCAAATTTCAATTTTTAAATTAAGTATTGGTGCTAGTGGTTCTTACCCTAGAAAAGTTATCTTCTTCTTTTGAGCTCATAGATTGGTTTATAGAAGGTGTTTGTCTTATCTAGCTTTCATTTAGGATAATAGTGTTGAGCCACCTCCCTTGGATTTTGTGCCCGTTGTTTGAGAGCTTACAAATGTGTTTCCTATAGACCTTCCAGTTGTTCTTTCGGATAGGGATATTGATTTTGCCATTGACTTGGAGCCGGGCACCACGCCCATCTCTATTGCTCTTTATCGGATAACTCTAGATGAGTTGAAGGATCAGTTGCGGGATTTTTTGAGTAAGTGTTTATTTACCTTAGTATCTTTCCATAGGGTGCTCCTGTGTTGTTTGTGAGGAAGAAGGATGCATCCATGAGGATGTGTATTGATTATCGGCAGTTGAACAAAGTGAAACTGAAGAAAAAGTATCCCCTTCCTCGTATTGATGATTTATTTGATTAGATTCAAGGTGCATCTCTATTTTCTAAGATTGATTTAATGTCCAGTTATCATCAACTGAAGATTAGGGCATCAAATATCCCTAAGACAACTTTCAGGACCCATTATGGGTATTATGAGTTTCTTGTGATGTATTTCGGTTTAACTAATCCCCCTGCATCGTTCATAGAGTTGATGATGGGGTGTTCTGACCGTATTTGGATTCCTTTGTGATAGTGTTCATTGACGACATCTTGGTGTACTCCAAGATTGAGGAGGATCACGATCGACATTTGAGGATTGTACTCCATAGATTAAGGGAAGAGAAGCTTTATGTTAAGTTCTCAAAGTGTGAGTTTTGGCTTGATTTTGTGGCATTTTTGGGACACGTGGTATCCAAGGAAGGTATTCAGGTAGATCCAACCAAGATTTAGGTAGTGCGGGGTTGGACCATACCTATAGCAGCTACTGCGATCCAGAGTTTTGTGGGACTTGTAGGCTACTACCGGTGATTTGTTCAGAGCGTCCCCACTATTGCATATCCTTTGACTAGATTGACTTGGCAAAGTGTGAGTTTCCAATGGTCTGATGAGTGTGAGGAGATATTTCAAAAGCTCATGACCTTGTTGATGTGAAATCCTATTCTGACTTTACCCGAGAAGGGTGTGGACTTCACTTCTTATTGTGATGATTCTAGAGTCGGGTTAGGTGGTGTTCTGATGCAGAAGGGTAAGGTTATTGCCTATGCCTCTATGCAGTTGAAGACCCATGTGAGGAACTACCCTACCTATGATTTAGAGTTGGCAGCTGTAGTGTTTGTGCTTCAGATATGATGACATTATCTGTATGAAGTTCATTGCGAGGTCTTCACAGATCATCAGAGTCTTTAGTGTATCTTCATTCACAGATCACTTGAGCTACTGAATGACTATGATATCATCATCTTGTATCATCTAGGGAATATGTAACACCCCAAAAATTAGTAGGCTAAACTAAAGCGTAACATGAGGGTTAGAGTCATGAATGTAACTCCCCGTACTTAAAATAGAGGATTTTGTGTTAGAACGTCAAGGTACTACCCTTCAAGGACCAACCATGGGCACTTGAGGGGGACCCTTAGAAACTTCCTGGCAGTGACCAACGACAGGACCCACACCTCGTTGGTGGGTCCACTCCCCGTGGGTGGAGGGTCCAAGGTTTGGCCAAAAGCCTCAGTCACCAAACCACGATTGTCCAGCACGGACCATGGGTCCAACCAAGGCCCGTCAGCGTGGTCTCATGGATGGTGACATGGAAGCAATCTTGGTGGTTAAGCTTAGGGGTATTTTGGGTCTTTTTAGATTTAATTAAGATTAAGTTGTGTCATTTTAGCCTAATATAGACCACGTATATAAAGAATTTAAACCCCTAAATTAAGTCATTCTAAGTCATTATTCCAAGACCCCAAAAGAAACCCATTTCCCTCTCAAATATTCTCTCTCTAGAAAGTGAAGAAGAAGAAGAGGAGGATCAAGCTAGGTCAAGTCAAGTCTCCGTTCTTCCAAGATTTGAGGGCTTTGTAATCAAGGTATGATGGCTTATTCATTCATGGATCCCTTTCATCCATGAAACCCCATGTTTTCCCCAATTTAAAAGAAGAATTCCCCAAGTCAACCTAGGGTTTCTTCTAATGTTATGGGTTATGATCCAATATAGTGGATTATGATTGTTTGTGATTGTTTATGATGTAATTTCATGTTTTTAGTATGATTATACATGTATTCATGATTAACCTATGATTCTAAGGCAAATTTGATATAGTTGAGTGTTATTCCATGAAAGGGGAAATTGAGGGTTAGATGTGATCTTTTAAGATTGATGAATTACATTATAGATTGCTTGTGATTAGAGCACCTAGACATGCATTGCTTATGAGTAAATCTTATAGACATGAATTGATTATATTAAAGCTTATACGATGAATTATGATTAGTAGTGCTTGTGATTGAGCCTATATGATGATATATGACTAGAATTGCTTAAGAATGAAGCATGTGATTAGAATATCTTGAAATCTAGGTATATGAGATCATTGTAAGAAGTAAAGCTTTTAGAGTAAGGCTTGTATTTATGAATGTTGATTCCTAGGGCTTTGAGGGTAAAAGCTAATATGATGAACTATGAATAGTAAGGCTTTAAGAGTGAAGCTTATATGTATGTTGATTTGTATATGATATTGTTGTGGAAGGACTTTACCCACATGACCTATATTATGAGTGTATGAGATTATGCATGTTCTTATATAATCTATGTAAATGCTTTAAGAACTTCTTGAGTGTAAAGTGTCCATGATTATGATATTGATGTCGTGTTGCTTGAAAGGATATTCTCATGAACACATAATGAACATGATGTGAAAGGTCTTCTCACATAGAATGATTCTAGGTTGAAAGGCTTGCTCACCTAAAATGAATCAAAGCATGTATGAACTATGTTAGCTTGAAGTAGTGATATGATATACCTTCATGAATAGCTTGACTTGGTAAGACAAGATCATGCATGGTAGCTTGAGATAGTAGAACTCATGGATAGCCTTCGATTGAGAAATCGTACCCTTCCAATGTAGCTTGAACTAGAATGAGAGGATGCTTGCATGATAGCTTGACTTAATGAGGCCACATCATTTTATGATATCTTGGATTGAGCAATAGTTCCCTTCCTTGAGTAGCTTGGACTTACATGAGAGTATGTTTTGCATGATAGTTTGGTCTAGCATAGTAAGGTGCTTTTCCTTGATAACCTTGAATTTGTAGATTGTAACCATTCATGAGTGATGATGTGTTGTGGACTAGTAGAGAGACACTCTTCCATAATTAGTATGAATATGAGGGACAAGTCCCTAATTAATGTAGCATGTTTATGATGAAATAAGATTACTTCAAGGAAGTATTGTAAGTATGTTCTAATATGAGATTTACTTGTATGATGTTAGATTAGCTTGGATTGTTGCTATAGTTGCCTTCCTTGATATGTTTGACTAAAGGTGAATGTTCTCTTGTCTATGAGGAGTAAGCTAAGGATGAGATCAAAAGATGATAAAAATGAATGAGGGCCTAAAAGTGGTTTGCTTAATATGGGTGAGATTTATGGAGTCTTACCCATGCATCGCACAAGCATGCTTTGAGGTTATTTATGAAGTGTCTCTCTTATGTTATGTTGATCTAGATGCAATGATCATGACTATGACTATATTGTTATCTCTTATGCTTATAGCCTATGTCTTATGATGTATGTCTTATGATTTTGGTATATGTCTTATGTTGACTAATACCTACGCTATGGTTATGTTGATGATTTATACTAGCCATCATATTTAGTACATTATTGTACTAACACATACTCTTGCCTACATTCTTATCAAATGTAGGGTCCGGTGATATCGACTTCCATCCCAGTGGCTAGGATCCTAGTAGAGAAAGCAAGTGAAGATTTGGTGAGGCCTCATAGCATCGAGGATTTGACCACCTTTCTTTTATGTCTTTTATTTTTATGTTAGAACTTTTGTATGGGCTGCGTCCCTAAGACTTTCAAGTATTAGATGGTTTGAGACAAGTGTTAAAGATTTCCGCTTCGTTTTATGAACTTTCATTGTATTGGAAAATGTTTTAAATTTCTGCACCATTTTCTATTATCTTATGTTATGAAAGCTAAGTGGCTTGTATGAGGTCCTTTGGGGTCTTGTACGCCATGTTACGTCTAGGGGAGTACCTCTGGGTCGTGACAGAAAGACAATATGGTGGCCGATGCTTTTATTAGGAGACTTCTAGCATGATAAGTCTTACCACTATTAGTGTGAAGGAGAGACAATTGGCTTAAGATATCCAGAGGTTGGGTTATGAATTTTTGAGGAGACGGTGGTTTGATTATGTTCGTTGATGCTTCTTCTTCCTTAGTTGAGAAGATTCATGAGCGTTAGTTTGATGAAGAGAAGTTATATCTCATTCAAGACAAGATGATGAGAGGGGAAGCCAAAGAGGCTGTCCTTGATTCTGATAGTGTCTTGAGGATTGGGCGAGTTTTTTAGACTGATTCTTGAGGAGGCCCATTGTTCCAAATATTCCATCCAATGTATGCCCAAGGTGGGAGAGTTTTTTAGATTGATTCTTGAGGAGGCCCATTGTTCCAAATATTCCATCCATCAAGTGCGGCAAGTATATATCATGACCTGAGCAAGCACTATTTGTGGTGTGGTATGTAGAGGGATATTGTAGATTTCATTTTTGAGGTGCTTCACTTGTTAACAGGTCAAGTGTGACCACTAGCGTATTGGAGGTATATCTCAGAGGATGCCTATTCCTACTGTGAAGTGGGAACATATCACTATGGACTTTGTTGTGGGATTACCTACCACCGTAGGTGGTTATGAATCCATTTGGGTGGTTGTTGATAGGTCAACCAAGTCCTCCCATTTTATCCAGTTCAGGTGAAGTATACATCAAAGAAGTTAGCCGAGCTTCATATCAGTCAAATTATGCAACTACATGGGGTCTTGGTTTCTATTGTCACTAATCGAGGTTCCCTGTTCACGTCCTATTTCCGGAAGGCATTGTAGCATGGTTTGGCTACTCGATTAGATATAAGTATATCGTTTCTTCCTAAAACAGATGGTCCGTTCGAGCAGATGATTTAGGCTTTGGAGGACATGCTCCGAGCTTGTATGATTGATTTTGGTGCTAAGTGTGTCACGCCCCGAGCTACCCCCGAGACGCGGACACGGGACCTAGGACCATAAGTGATATCAAGCTAACCCTGCTGGCATGATCATGAGCATACTAAAGATAATAAATTGATACGGAAGCTAAATCATAAATAAAAATAAAAAGATGGGGAACACCCATATACTATAACTGAGATATATGAAAAACTGATGAGTTTAATACTAGGAAGTTATTAAGTCAATACTAAGTTAAATCTATCTATGTCTGAAAATAGCCTCTAACTGACTAGAAATGCTGGGACATCCCCCAACTAAGTCTAGCAAAACTGAAACTAAAGGACTAAAAATACTGAAAAGAAAATCATGACTATTGTCCTCGGAGAATGAGAACTCACCACTGATTCTACTGAACTGGAGATCGGGAACCGATCTAAGCGTGATCTGGATGCTGAGAACCTGAAACTACATCACAAGAAGATGTAGCGCAGAGTATGCGTCAGTACTTGAAAGGTACTGAACATGCAAGATAGAGTAAAGTTGAAATAACATATTACTGAACCAAGCAATATATCAATGAAATAATATGCATAAGATGAGATACTGAATCTGAACTAACTGAATGCAATGACCAATTTATAGCATGCTGACTGAATACTGAATGAACTTTAATTGTGGTCATTGCAATAGAGTCTGACTGAACTGTGGGAGCTACTAATAACCGACAATAAAACAACATGAGCTAAATATGGAGTCCGATGTATACGCCCCATCGAGAGGACCCAATATACCCGGCCAAAGGTATAGAGGCATGTTGGGGTGATCACTAAATGAATCCCACGGAAGGGACTTACACCTACGTGGCTCGTAGTTCTAGGACTATATGGGTACGCTAAACCCTAGTCCAACTCGGTATTATGCTAGTCCCAATAGATTAACTGATTAACACATTATGACTGAATTTCTGTAATACTGGACAGCTCAAAACTGAACATGCAAAACTGAGAATGCAACTATTAATCTGATAATGATGCATTCATAAACTGAGGCATGTATAACTGAATACTTAAATATCTGACCTAGCATGTGTAATTCAAGAACTAAAGAAATACATAGCTAGGGTTCTGAAATTCATGCAATAAACTGAGCAATAACATGATAATCTGATTTGGAACATGTTAAATAACTAATTCATGATGATCTGTTGAAATTCTAGAAATCCTAGGTCTATTCATAATCATGTAATCAAGAATCTGACAGAATTCTAGGGACCTAATGGGCGAAAGGAACCCACTAGTGAAATCCCACGTACCTGGTGACGAATTTCAAGGAGAAATCTATCGATTTTGGGGCTGGAACTGATGGAACCTTGCTGTGTTCTTGAACTAGGGTTCTTGACTTCTCTTCTCCTCTTAGCGTTCTAATATTTCTAAGTTTGCTTAATGTTTTGACTTAGGTAAGTTCTAGTTATGTTTCTAGGCTTAAACTGACTAAAACCTCATAATTTAGGGTCTAAACGACGTAGCTTAGGGGTTAAACGAAATAGGAAAAGACCAAAAGACACCTGACTTAACTGCTGTCGGAGTCACTGACGGAGCTGACTGACGGACCATTGATCGAATGATGGTCCGTGCTGGTCATCTGTCGGTCAGTACTGAGCTGGGCTTTTGAGGGTCTGATCAACGGCCTTGGACCACGGATCGTGGTCTGACATACGGTCCGTAGGTCCTGGCGTGGCTTGATTCTTAGCGAATTTTCAGGCATAGTTCAGGGGGAGGCTACATGTGTGAACTACGGACCACCAGCACAGACTGTGGGTCACCCTACGGTCTGTAGGCGGTCCTCGAGACACGGACACGGGACCTAGGACCACAAGTGATCCCAAGCTAACCCTGTTGGCATGATCAAGAGCATACTAAATATAATAAAATGATGCGGAAACTAAATCATAAATAAAAATGAAATGATGGAGAATACCTATATACTATAACTGAGATATATGAAAAACTGATGAGTTTAATACAAGGAAGATATTAAGTCAATACTAAGCTGAATCTATATATGTTTGAAAATAGCCTCTAACTGACTAGAAATGCTGGGACATCCCTCAACTAAGTCTAGCAAAA
This sequence comes from Solanum piurae, assembly GCA_029582685.1. Taxonomy (NCBI): domain Eukaryota; kingdom Viridiplantae; phylum Streptophyta; class Magnoliopsida; order Solanales; family Solanaceae; genus Solanum; species Solanum piurae. Next base: position 12,779 of record JAJOOO010003720.1, read on the forward strand.
CTGAAACTAAAGGACTAAAAACACTGAAAAGAAAATCATGACTATTGTCCTTGGAGAATGAGGACTCACCACTGATTCTGCTGAAATGGAGATTGAGAACCGATCTAAGCGTGATCTGGATGCTGAGAACCTGAACCTACATCACGAGAAGATGTAGCGCAGAGTATGCGTCAGTACTTGAAAGGTACTGAGCATGCATGATATAGTAAAGATGAAATAACATATAACTGAACCAAGCAATATATCAATGAAATAATATGCATAAGATGATATACTGAATTTGAACTAACTGAATGCAATGACCAATTTATAGCATGCTGGCTGAATACTGAATGAACTGTAATTGTGGTCAATGCAATAGAGTCTGACTGAACAGTGGGAGCTACTAATAACCGACAATAAAACCACATGAGCTAAATGTGGAGACCGATGTATACGCCCCATCGAGAGGACCCAATATAACCAGCCAAAGGTATAGAGGCATGCTGGCGTGATCACTAAATGATTCCCGCGGAGGGGACTTACACCTACGTGGCTCGTAGTTCTGGGACTATATGGGTACACTAAACCGTAGTCCAACTCGGTATTATGCTACTCCCAATAGATTAACTGATTAACACATTATGACTGATTTTCTGTAATACTGGATAGCTCAAAACTGAACATGCAAAACTGAGAATGCAACTATTAATCTGATAAAGATGCATTCATAAACTGAGGCATGTATAACTGAATACTGAAATATCTGACCTAGCATGTTTAATTCAAGAACTAAAGAAATACATAGCTAGGGTTATGAAATTCATGCAATAAACTAAGTAATAACATGATAATCTGATTTGGAACATTAAATAACTAATTCATGATGATCTGTTGAAATTATAGAAACCCCTAGGTCTGTGCATAATCACGGGATCAAGAATCTGACTAAATTCTAGGGACCTAATGGGCGAAAGGAACCCACTAGTGAAATCCCACGTACCTGGTGACGAATTTCAAGGAGAAATCTATCGATTTTGGGGATGGAACTGATGGAACCTTGCTGCGTTCTTAAACTAGGGTTCTTGACTTCTCTTCTCCTCTTAGCGTTCTAATATTTCTAAGTTTGCTTAATGTTTTGACTTAGGTAAGTTCTAGTTATGTTTCTAGGCTTAAACTGACTAAAACCTCATATTTTAGGGTCTAAACGATGTAGCTTAGGGGTTAAAAGAAATAGGAAAAGACCAAAAGACACCTGACTTAACTGCGGACGGAGTTGCTGACGGAGCTGACTGACGGACCGTCGATCGAATGATGGTCCGTGCTGGTCATCTGTCGGTCAGTACTGAGCTGGGCTTTTGAGGGTCTGATCAACGGCCTTGGACCACGGATCGTGGTCTGACATACGGTCCGTAGGTCTTGGCGTGGCTTGACTCTTAGCGAATTTTCAGGCATAGTTCATGGGGAGGCTACATGTGTGAACTACGGACCACCAGCACAGACTGCGGGTCACCCTACGGTCTATAGGTGGTCGTCGAGACACGGACACGGGACCTAGGACCACAAGTGATCCCAAGCTAACCCTGTTGGCATGATCAAGAGCATACTAAAGATAATAAAATGTTGCGGAAACTAAATCATAAATAAAAATGAAATGATGGAGAATACCTATATACTATAACTGAGATATATGAAAAATTGATGAATTTAATACGAGGAAGATATTAAGTCAATACTAAGCTGAATCTATATATGTTTGAAAATAGCCTCTAACTGACTAGAAATGCTGGGACATCCCCCAACTAAGTCTAGCAAAACTGAAACTAAAGGACTAAAATTACTGAAAAGAAAATCATGACTATTGTTCTAGGAGAATGAGGACTAACCACTGATTCTGCTGAACTGGAGATCGAGAACAGATCTAAGCGTGATCTGGATGCTAAGAATCTGAACCTACATCACAAGAAGATGTAGCGCAGAGTATGAGTCAGTACTTGAAAGGTACTGAGCATGCATGATATAGTAAAGCTGAAATAACATATAACTGAACCAAGCAATATATCAATGAAATAATATGCATAAGATGAGATACTGAATCTGAATTAACTGAATGCAATGACCAATTTATAGCATGCTGACTGAATACTGAATGAACTGTAATTGTGGTCAATGCAATAGAGTCTGACTGAACTGTGGGAGATACTAATAACCGACAATAAAACCACATGAGCTAAATGTGGAGTCCGATGTATACGCCCCATCGAGAGGACCCAACATACCAGGCCAAAGGTTTAGATGCATCCTGGCGTGATCACTAAATGATGCCCACGGAGGGGACTTACACCTACGTAACTCGTAGTTCTGGGACTATATGGGTACGCTAAACCCTAGTCCAACTCGGTATTATGCTACTCCCAATAGATTAACTAATTAACACATTATGACTAAATTTCTGTAATACTGGAAAGCTCAAAACTGAACATGCAAAATAGAGAATGCAACTATTAATCTGATAATGATGCATTCATAAACTGAGGAATGTATAATTGAATACTGAAATATCAAACCTAGCATGTGTAATTCAAGAACTAAAGAAATACATAGCTAGGGTTATGAAATTCATGCAATAAACTGAGCAATAACATGATAATCTGATTTGGAACATTTAAATAACTAATTTATGATGATCTGTTGAAATTCTAGAAACCCTAGCTCTGTGCATAATCACGAAATCAAGAATCTGACTAAATTCTAGGGACCTAATGGGCGAAAGGAACCCACTAGTGAAATCCCATGTACCTGGTGACGAATTTCAAGGAGAAATCTTTTGATATTGGGGATGGAACTGATGGAACGTTGCTGCGTTCTTGAACTATGGTTCTTGACTTCTCTTCTCCTCTTAGCGTTCTAATTTTTCTAAGTTTAATTAATGTTTTGACTTAGGTAAGTTCTAGTTATGTTTCTAGGCTTAAACTGACTAAAACCTCATAATTTAGGGTCTAAACGATGTAGCTTAGGGGTTAAAAGAAATAGGAAAAGACCAAAAGACACCTGACTTAAATGCTGTCGGAGTCACTGACGGAGCTGACTGTAGGACCGTCGATCGAATGATGGTCCGTGCTGGTTATCCGTCAGTCAGTACTGAGCTGGGTTTTTGAGGGTCTGATTCACGGCTTGGGACCACAGATCGTGGTCTGACCTACGGTCCGTAGGTCCTGGCGTGGCTTGACTCTTAGCAAATTTTCAGGCATAGTTCTGGGGAGGCTACATGTGAGAACTACGGACCACCAACACAGAGTGTGGGTCACCGTACGGTCTGTAGGTGGTCCCCGAGACACGGACACGGAACCTAGGACCACAAGTGATCCCAAGCTAACCCTGTTGGTATGATCATGAGCATTCTAAAAATAATAAATTGATGCGGAAGCTAAATCATATATAAAAATGAAATGATGGAGAATACCAATACACTATAACTGAGATATATGAAAAATAGATGAGTGTAATACAAGGAAGATATTAATTCAATACTAAGCTGAATCAATCTATGTCTGAAAATAGCCTCTAACTGACTAGAAATGCTGGGAGATCCCCCAACTAAGTCAAGCAAAACTGAAACTAATGGACAAAAAATATTGAAATGAAAATCATGACTATTGTCCTCGGAGAATGAGGAATCAACACTGATTCTGCTGAACTGGATATCGAGAACCGATCTAAGCGTGATCTGGATGCGGAGAACCTGAACCTACATCACGAGAATATGTAGCGCAGAGTATGCGTCAGTACTTGAAAGGTACTGAGCATGCATGATATAGTAAAGCTGAAATAACATCTTCCTGAACCAAGCAATATATCAATGAAATAATATGCATAAGATGAGATACTGAATCTGAACTAACTGAATGCAATGACCAATTTATAGCAAGTTGACTGAACAATGAATGAACTGTAATTGTGGTCAATGCAATAGAGTCTGAATGAATTATGGGAGCTACTAATAACCGACAATAAAACCACATGAGCTAATTATGGAGTCCGATGTATACGCCCCATCAAGAAGACCTAATATACTCGGCCAAAGGTATAGAGTCATGCTGGCGTGATCACTAAATGATGCCCACGGAGGGGACTTACATCTACGTGGCTCGTAGTTCTAGGACTATATGGGTACGCTGAACCCTAGTCCAGCTCGGTATTATGCTACTCCCAATAGATTAACAGATTACCACATTATGACTGAATTTCTGTAATACTGGATAGCTCAAAACGGAACATGCAAAACTGAGAATGCAATTATTAATCTGATAATGATGCATTCATAAACTGAGGCATGTATAACTGAATACTGAAATATCTGACCTGGCATGTGTAATTCAGGAACTAAAGAAATACATAGCTAGGGTTATGAAATTCATGCTATAGACTGAGCAATAACATGATAATCTGATTTGGAAAATTTAAATAACTAATTCATAATGATCTGTTGAAATTCTAGAAACCCTAGGTCTGTGCATAATCACGAAATCAAGAATCTGACTGAATTCTAGGGACCTAATAGGCGAAAGGAACCCACTAGTGAAATCCCATGTACCTGGTGATGAATTTCAAGAAGAAATCTTTCGATTTTGCGGCTGGAACTGATGGAAATTTACCGCGTTCTTGTACTAGGGTTCTTGACTTCTCTTCTCCTCTTAGCGTTATAATTTTTCTAGGTTTGATTAATGTTTTGACTTAGGTAAGTTCTAGTTATGTTTCTAGGGTTAAACTGACTAAAACCTCACAATTTAGGGTCTAAACGACGTAGCTTAGGGGTTAAACGAAATAGGAAAAGACCGAAAGACACCTGACTTAACTGCTGTTGGAGTCACTGACGGAGCTGACTGACGGACCGTCGATCGAATGATGGTCCGTGATGGTCATCCGTCGGTTAGTACTGAGCTGGGCTTTTGAGGGTCTGATCCACGGCCTTGGACCACGGATCGTGGTCTGACCTACGGTCCGTAGGTCCTGGCGTGGCTTGACTCTTAGCAAATTTTTCGGCATAATTCTGGGGGAGGTTACATGTGTGAACTACGGACCACCAGCACAGACTGTGGGTCACCCTACGGTCTGTAGATGGTCCCCGAGACATGGTCACGGGACCTAGGACCACAAGTGATCCCAAGGTAACCCTGTTGGCATGATCATGAGAATACTAAAGATAATAAATTGATGCGGAAGTTAAATCATAAATAAAAATGAAATAATGGAGAATACCTATATACTACAACTGAGATATATGAAAAACTTATGAGTTTAATACAATGAAGATATTAAGTCAATACTAAGATGAATCTATCTATGTCTGAAAATAGTCTCTAACTGACTAGAAATGCTGGGACATCCCCCAACTAAGTCTAGCAAAACTGAAACTAAAGGACTAAAAATACTAAAAAGAAAATCATGACTATTGCCCTCAGAGAATGAGGACTCATCACTGATTCTGCAGAACTGGAGATCGAGAACTGATCTAAGCATGATCTGGATGCTGAGAACCTGAACCTACATCACGAGAAGATGTAGCGCAGAGTATGCGTCAGTACTTGAAAGGTACTGAGCATGCATGATATAGTAAAGCTGAAATAACATATTACTGAACCAAGCAATACATCAATGAAATAATATGCATAAGATGAGATACTGAATATGAACTAACTGAATGCAATGACCAATCTATAGCATGATGACTGAATACTGAATGAACTGTAATTGTGGCCAATGCAGTAGAGTCTGACTGAACTGTGGGAGCTACTGATAACCAACAATAAAACCACATGAGCTAAAGATAGAGTCCCATGTATACGCCCTATCGAGAGGACCCAATATACTCGGCCAAAGGTATAGAGGCATGCTGGCGTGATCTCTAAATGATGCTTACGGAGGGGACTTACACATACGTGGCTAGTAGTTTTAGGACTATATGGGTACGCTGAACCCTAGTCCAACTAGGTATTATGCTACTCTCAATAGATTAACTGATTAACACATTATGACTGAATTTCTGTAATACTGGATATCTCAAAACTGAACATGCAAAACTGAGAATGCAACTATTAATCTGATAATGATGCATTCATAAACTGAGGCATGTATAACTGAATACTTAAATATCTGACCTAGCATGTGTAATTCAAGAACTAAAGAAATACATAGCTAGGGTTATGAAATTCATGCAATAAACTGAGCAATAACATGATAATCTG